>VZRV01004692.1:213141-299607 GCA_013398115.1 Falcunculus frontatus | reverse complement strand
GGGCCGGGCTGGGCTCGGCTGTGGCCGCCCGCCGGGAAAGGCCGGGAGTCGGTGCTGGACGAGGAGCTGGATGGGGGAACGCGGGTGACTTGGGCTGAGAGAGATTGGTAGCGCCGTGCTTATAGCTGGAGAGTGAGGTGTGATTAAACAGATAATGTTTATCGTCACACTGGGAATAAAGTTACTAGCTGAACTTTAGTTATGTTGGGGGGGAAAAACAAAGGATAGAGGGTCTTTCCATTCGTTCCATTTTCTGCTCATTCGTGCGAAAAACCGCACTTCCTCGCATGTGGTTTTCTGACAATCTGCGGGCTTGTTCAGGTATCCGTTCTATGTCATTACAACATAATTTACACAGAACACCAGAGTTGAGCAGTTAAATACTGGCCCCAAGTAACCTTTCCTTAGGGGCAGCAGTGTATGTGGAGGGCTATGTACAAATAGACATTGCAGGTTTCACTCGTTGTTAATCTCTACTCATAAAAGTAAGTCCAACCAGTAAAGAATGTGTGTCATTTTTATATCTTTATTGCAGGACCAGTACTTTAAATAACAAGAGAAATGCAGTGGATTTTCTGTGTAGCCATGCTCCCCAAAAAGATTTGCTATTGCGAATGTGTGTAGTAAATGTGCGTGTATAGTTAAGCATGACACCAAACTCTATCCAGGATGGAACTTGTATGTTGAGTTTGTTTTGAGTATACTGGTTTAATGAAGAAAACAATCTGGTGTGTTTAAACATATTAGTGTATGGAATGAACTGATGGGCTTTCCCTTGTTTATCAGAACTAATTCAAGATTTTTAATTTCATTGAGATTAATGGAGCAAATTGCACCTACAATAGATTTGAACACTATAAAACAGAGATACCAATGTCCAGTGTTGCTACGCAAACATGTGTCAGCTGTGTGTGTACACCATTCATGATCTATTTAAAATATCTGCATATTCATTTATCACCTTCCACATTTCAGGCTGAGAGTACAGTGGCTGATTTGTGTCCCCAGTCTTTGTGTGTTTTGATTTATCTTTTCATGTGCAACAGTCCCTGATTTTTTTTCTCCAAAGCATCTCTCATTTCTAATGTGAATGCCAAGGCGTGGTCCCTCACCTTTTCCCTGCTCTTCCTCTGCGGCCGGCAAGGTTGCCCCCCTTTCAGTGGAAAAGAAGTGGTTGCCCCCCTGGGGCAAACTGTGCTGTCCTTCAGTACTCTCATCTGCTCCCTGCCTTGAACAATGAAGTGAACTGCAAAATATTGCCAGTAGACTGCAGGGTAGGCTTCAGATGGCATTTTTAGTACTCTTGATGTGCTAATAAACACTATGGCTGAAAGCATACACTGAAAATATCATAAATTATCCTAAGCATGTTTAGGTATTCTGTAAGGGTTATTTTTCGTTATCATTCCAGAAGTGTTTTCTTTTCAGTCCTGATTTTTAGCTTCAATAATTGCATTAATCGTTTGTGAAATCAGAGTATTGATTTGTTTTGTTCTACTTGGTTTTCTTTGCTTCTCTAGGAAGCATTTGACTTATTCGTTGGTGGAATCTGTGTTTGTTTAAAACTGCTCACTGGTTCAAAGAAATATAAAGTATATGGAAGTCAATAGATTTAATATCTGTAAATTTAAGGGTAATTGTAATGTTTTATTGTGTGCTGGCAAATTATTTAAACAGAAGTGTTAAAAGATTGTATACTGATTCACTATGTTGTCACAGATTTTGTTGATTTATGTTATCTGATCCTATTTAGATGTAGGCTACAATTGAAAATGCATTTCATTAATTGCCATGAAAAAATAGAAATGTAATTGCTGTGCAATTTTTATGTTTTTATGGTTTTGAGTTTCTGCTACTTCAATTTAGACATACCAGGTTACAGAGGGAAAGGCAGGCGTGACAGCAAAGATCATTTCCCAAGTGTTCGCACTGGGATTAGAAGAAATTGTGATGTGTTTTTTGGATGGCAAGTCTCTTCTGCACTCAAATTGGAATTTGTTGTCTTATGAGTGTTTATGCAATTATATTAATGTAATATAATTAAAGTGGATGTGCACAAGTGTACATGCACTCCCATGTCCACATACATAATGCTCTTTTACAGTTTAATCTGAAAAAAGATCGATGTCAAACCCACTTCATAAGTTAACTGTCATCAGAATGTAGTTACTTCTGCATGTGATGTATAGTTTAAAAAAAGATAACCTGCTACAGGGCGCTTTTCTTTCTTTTTTTTTTTTTTTTTTGGTCACATTTCACACTCAATCACATTTTTAATACAAACAGAAAATCTGACCTATTGAGGCATTTATTTGAGATACTCTCTTGAAGACTTTTATTTATTAACTGCTGAAATGAATACACTGGTCCAGAGGTGTATCTTTCGGTAGGAAAGAATATGAGTACTGTCAAGTTCAGAAGTAATTTAGTAGTAAGTAACTCAGTACAACATACTAATAATTTTTGAAGCTATTTTTGAACATGATGATGAAGAAGATCCCTTTACATGTCAACTGTTTAAAGAAGGAGGCCTCTTAAGCCTTGGCATCCAAGCTGTGATGTACTGAAGAAGTGGGCTGTGGAAAGGCTGCTGTTTTCAGCTGGTAGCCATGAACTTGAATCATAGAATCAAGGTTGGAAGGGACCTTCAGGAACATCCAGTCCAGCTGCCCACCCAGCACTGCCACTGTAACCCCTAAACCACATCACCCAGCACCAGATCCAGACACCTCTTGAACAACTTCAGGGATGGTGACTCTGCCATCTCCCTGGGCAACCTATTCCAATGCCTGACCACCCTAACAGTGAATTTTTGTTTCTAGTATCTAATGTGAATCTCCCCTGTCTCAGCTTAAGGCCATTTCCTCTTGTCCTCTCACTGCAGGCATGGCAGAAGAGACTGACCCCCACCTCAACCCACTACAAACTCCTGTCAGGTGCATGTAGAGAGTGATGAGGTCCCCTCTGAGTCTCCTCCAGGCTAAACAAACCCAGCTCCATCAGCCATTTCTCATAAGCTGTTTTTTAGAGCCTTGTTGCCTTTCTCTAGACACCCTCCAGCACCTCAATGTCCTTCTTGAAGTGGAGGACCCAGAACTGAATACAGTACTCAAAGTGTGGCCTCACCAATGCGGAGTACAGGGGAATTTGCAGTGGCTGGGCCTGAACGTGCTGTGGTGCCCAGGATTGCAGCACAGGGAACTGCTGTTCAAAGTAGCATTTATTACCTGCTTATCAGTTGAGATGAATCCTTCAAGTTTATGCACATTCATTATTTAGGAGTTTATTATTCTTAGCCATGTCTAGTGAAAGCTGTTAGAAAATAATTCTTTGCATCATCAATTTCTTTCTGGCATGTCTGCATGTCTACACACAGGACTAACATGGGGCCAGAGCAAATTATTTACGTTGTCAAAGTATCAAGGATTTTAAAGAGTTGTCTTTTGCATTTTTTTTTTGTCAGATTCATTGATGATAAAATGTATAGCCTGGTTACTGAAGTGAGAATTGGTGTCAAATAACACTTGGAACAGACTTAAATTGTATGGAAATTGTTGAAGAGGTGTGGGGACAGAGTACATACCAGTATCTATATGAATGCTCTTGAAGCATTCCAAGCCTCATATTTTTTCTGAAATCTTGGCTTTGTTGACGTAAAAGAAATTTTGTGATTGTCAAAAGATGGGAGAATTTCCAGTGTAAATGCGTGTGACATCCTTTTAGATGTCTGTGTAGCCATAGTGCAAAATCTCATGCACACAATGTATTTACAAGTAGTGCATGAGTGTACTAAACTTTCCTGTGAGCAAATGAAGTCTTACGTACAAGAAGCTTACTGGAGAAGTGGAGTTATCCAACGTGCAGAGAAGAGAGGGTTAGATCACATTACGTGATCACTAGAAAGCCTACATCTGTTTTTATGAGTGGGACTGGTAACTTGGTGCTTCCTCAAATTACACTGTGTGTATTGTTTACTGTTATAAATTTTCACTATGGTTTCCTTTTTATACTCTATTTACATCCACTTCTGATTTGCATTTACACTGAGGTGTTGTTATAAATAGTTAAATAGCACGTTGCCAGGAATGCAGCTGTGGAGCTGCTGGTCAGGGCAAGATCTGTGTGCAGAACTATGCCCACCAAAAGGGAGCATATTTCAACGTAATATCTTCTTTTGCCAAAGTTTTTGGGTGGTAGTGCAGCTATGAGACTGAAGGGGAAAGCCAAATGCTTTGCAGGTGCTGAAGACAATTCAAGAGATAATTTATGATAATTTAAGGCCTAAATTAATTCAGAAAGAACTGGAAAGCATCTTGGTCTCCCAGTATGTTAGAAAAACAAAAGACAATTTAAAAAAAAAAAAAAGCCACAGAATGTTCTTCAGTCCAAGACAATCATGCCAAAAATAGCAAAAATTAGTTGCGTTAGCTGAGGAGAAGTTACATTACAGTTTTGCATATTGATGTCTACCGAAAGAAGTTTCTGAGTGTTGCTGCAAGAGTTCAGCAGGAATAGAAGCACATTATACTCTCCTGTCACCTAGCTGATAACTAGCTGGGAAACTTGCTGGAGGGGTTGTTCGATCCCACATAGGTGTCAGCAGTAGTGCTGCCCTTGACTGAAGGCTCAGGACTTATTTAAAGGTACGCTGAGCTGCTCAGTTGAGCACTGGTAATGGCTTCAGTGGCATTTCTCACCAATTAATCACTGTGCATTGGTAGAGCTGGAATAAAACTCAGCAGTTCCTGGATTCTGTTCCTGTGGTTAGACCGCCAGATCACAGTGTCCCTCTGGAGCTCCCAGTAGACAATAACAAGCAGACAATAATTTGACCAGAAAGAGAAAATGGGGGAAGTAGTAACAATAAATTCATTAGCGCAGTAATTATTAAAGTGAAGAGAATTCTGCACATGAAGTAGTTATGCTTTAAAATTACCATCTTAAAAAGAATAAAGTAATATAGGAGTATCAGGCAATGAAGAAAATGAGAATAACTACATCATCTTGGGGGAATTGGCCTACATTTTGGCCTTGGTGGTAAAGATGACCTTGTTTGTGTGGAATGTTCATAGGCAGAGCCAAGGAAGGACATGAAAGAAGGGTACAGTGCCCTGTGACAGGCTATCCACTGTAAGAGATGAAGCTTTAAAGATCTTGGCTTGATTGTTGCTAACACACCAGAGCTCATCTGCTGCACATTGCGTGCAATAGTGGCATTGCTCATCTTGGAGGATAAAAAGCACTCTGAATATGCAATAATAATTGTTCTGTAAAAATCTGTACGACATTTAAGTTATTAGTTGATATTTTTTTCTGTTTGCTGTTAGGGCACAGCTCAGGAGCTGACTTGAGTCAGCCTTTCCATCATGGTGGTGGGTCTGTCCCATTTCTGCAGCTGCATGAGCTGAGTTCTAGGGTGGAGGCAATATAGCAGGCATTTCCAGCAAGTCACAAGTGTTTTTACCACTTATACTCAGGTACTATACTAATGAAGTAGCTGTAGATGCCAAGATTTATAAGACCTTTAAAAAAATAAGCATAGAAAAAACTGTACTGTTGCTGGTAAAATAAAGAGCATGACAAAAAAAATCACCTGTATGCTGGAAAACTAAGGGAAAAGTAGAAGAAACTGCAGAAGGATTGACATTCAAAGTACGACATACTTCAACCTGAGTTAGAAATGCCCAGTAGATTTTTAAAGCTGTTGTTCTCATATAGTTGTGTTTCTCTTCTGAGCTGCTGGTTACACTGCAGCATGTACCTGAATAGCTGGCAGATAATTTGGGTATGGCTGTAGCAGCAGCAGTGAAGCTACAGTGTATGATAGGTTGTGTCTCTGGTGGTACCTGCATAAACGTGTAAAAACCTGTCTCGTGTCTACGTGCTGTAATTGTCATTTGTCAAGGTCAAGAGTGTAATCAGAGCAGCAACACATTGTGTTGTCATTGTTTCTATTTGAAAACGTAAATGTTTAACAGCAGTAGTTTGAAAACGGGTCATTTCAGTCTGAAATTTGCTCAGTTTTTTGTGAACTATGGTTATTTAAATAGTGATATTTGCATAGGATCATAACTCATCTTAGACAAAGCAAAGGAGGAAGAGCTGTTTCTAATTTGTGTAATCTCAGTAGCCATCCAACTTCTTGGCACCATCTACCACATTAAGCCTTAATAGAGGGTGTTGAATTGTTTCAAAACACTTGCTACATCATTCAGAAATGCTGCACGGATCTATCTGATAGTATATGCAGTGACCCTTGCTATAATAAAAATAATCAAGGTTAGGGCAAAGAATAGTGTTACTGCCATTATTCCATATTTAGAAAGTATTTCTCACTTCATATAAGGCAAAAAAAAAGTAATTCTAAGCTTCTCAATATATGTACTCTGCTGTTTAAGCATTTTTAATCTGCTCTTGGCACTGCATGAAGTAATGGTTATTAATAAATGCATTATAATGCTATACATCCAGAAAATTGAATGTACGTGTAAATATAAAAACATTATCTCTTAAAACTGCAGAAATGGTTTCTGTTTACTTAAGATGATCATCCTTTGTCACTGGCAAAATCAGAGACTGGATGTGAAGAGTTCCTGTGATGAAGATGTGCACCTATGTAGTTATTCTTTATATAAATGATATACAAAATTAGAATGTAATTCCATAAAATTGCTTGCTCTATTTTTCACGATTTTAATAGCTTGGGGATGAGACTGATTTCCCACTGCTTTGCACTTTTTGTAGTTATGTAGATTGTTGTACAGGATGTACAAAGTGGATATAAAATGCTACCATTCTGTTTTGACACATGCACAAAATATGCACAAATTATTACAGACGTATTACATTTGAATGATAAGAACATTTATCTGTGTGGAGATCATAACTGGTCTAAATGAGGGCTCCTGAAGAACTGTTCATTCAGGTCACTCGTCACATGGGACATACAGCTGTGGGCTGCAGAGTCGTGTGCTTGTTTCTTGTTATATCTCTGTGTTCAGGTATACAGCAGGTAATGGCTTTTGGCAGGTCAATCCTCTGACCACACCTAGAAAACTGATGGCCTTATCAGTAACAAAAACAGAGACTCCTGCAGGGGTACTGGAAAGGCCTGAGTGGCTGTGTGTATTTCTGTTCCTGATCTGCATCTCACTGTCAAGATCTGTAATCAGCATCTGTAAAACAAAGGATCCAACCACGCCTGCATGTTTGTTGTTATATAGTCAGAGCCAGGTAACCAAAAGAGAAGTAGAAATTACATCAGTACTAACCCTTCTCTTCCTTACAGCTGTGGTTAATTAGTTTCGATTCCCTGGGACAGCTGTCTCTTATCAGGGGTAAATTCTTTGTTAAAGGAATGGCCAAGCATCAAACCTCTGTGCTGTGATTCTGTGTATACTTATTTGGGGTTACCAGGAGTGTTACTTAGCACAGATACTGAAACAAGCCCTAGGGTGTTCGAGATGGTTATGTGTCCTTTTTATATGTAGCATGTGATTCTAAATAATAATGCCGGGGATACTAAAATTTTAGGAACAATAAGTACATTGTGTATGTAGGAAAACAGCTCTTTGTTAATGCTTCAGTCCTGTAAAAAATATTTCCAAAACCTTTTTGGGAACATAAGACCATAACTTGAAGATCTTAAAGTGATGGATGCCACATGCAGACAAAAACAGTTTCTCTTTTCTGATGCTCTTAACAATTTGCTGAAGGATCAGTTAAGACTGGAGAACGGACATCAGAACAGCAGTGTAATTGAAATGGCAGAATACAGCTTTAAACACATGAAGATGTGGGAGAGAATAAGAAGCAGGTGCTTGCCTTAAACCACAGCATTGCTTGGAAGCCATGTGTGGTAAACTGACTTCACATCACATGGCCACAACAAGGCACAGGGTTGACTGAACAAATGACCAGCCTTGCCGTGATGGGGAAGTGGAATGCAGACAAAGGATGCTGCAGTCTGGCCAGGAACAAATGAGATTCGTGATGGCTGCCTCTTGGGTCCTATAAGAAATTCATCAAGAATGGGATGCCAAATCTCCTATTCCAGCCTTTGACCAGAAGCTCAATCAACAGTTTTTCAGTTGGTTATTTAGTTTAGCTCTCTCTTTTACTTTTTCTTAGGTTCTGTCTTAATTAACCTTAATCTTAGTTAACCATGTTTCCATTATGGCCAGAGGAAGAAGAGAGGAGGAAACACAAATAACAGGACAAGAGTGAAGAAATGTTTCTTGACTGAAAATGAAAAACTAGTCAGGCCTCCCAAGAAATTTATAAATGCATGGGGCAGTCTGAGGCTGTCAGCCCAGACTCTCTCACACTTTCCAAACTTGGCTGCTCCTATACTGAAGAGCTTTCTTGCTGACAGCAGCTCTGCTTTGGGCCTATCAGGGCAGGCCATTCCTGTCCCAGTCAAAATTTATCAGTATTTTACATTCAAATACTCATGGAAGCAGGAACTAGAGTGCAGATCTTCCCTTCTTCCTTATACACAAGGGAAAGCCCCTGGTTAGTTTTCCCCTGGGTGTGGAATGCTCTTTGGGTTTCAGAAATGCTGACAGCCTGCACCATGAAAATGTCCATTGGAAGGACTGTAACACAAAACTTCATAAGCTGATTGTTAGCACTGGCCTATGAGAATCAGTGAAGTGAGCTCAAACTCAAGTGACAATGAAATCTGCTTTTCCCAAATCCTGCTTAAATTAGTGGATCCTAAACCGTGACTTCTGCTTGGGGTCTGTGGGTAACACAAAGAAAGAAACAACTTGGCTGTGCTTCCTAGTGCTTCAACAAGAGCTAAATGCCTTGCAATGCAGACAAAACCTGGGCTGCTCCAGAAACAGAGCTGTGCAGCTGCAAGGGAATTTGAGACCTACTCTGTCTCCTTTTTCTTCCGTAGGTTTGAATTTTCTTGGACTGTCTTTTACCTAGCCAGTTGTTAACATATCCAGAGCAGGTAACTAGGTATGTAAAGAATTTTAGTCTTAAAAAATGGGCAGTTAAAAGCAGCTTATTCTCCTTGTGCATCTAACTCCAGAGTTCAGATGAAAATGCTGAAGGAGTTTTTATGCAGCCTTTCTGGTGAGGTGGGGGGAGCAGAGAAGAGCCACCTCAAGCGCTTAAATGTGTTTCTGAAGCCACAGAGCACAGTTGCTCTGTGCTTTGTACAAGTCCTACCAAGAGATCACATACCAGCTGGGGACTGGCATAGCCAGCCTGCCTGTGCCTATGCCTGTGCCATGTCCTCTCTTGGCTCTCTGCCTTCTGGGGAGCAGTTGTAGGAAGTTCCTGCCAAGAGCAAGCTGAGACCTCTTGTTCTCACCGCCAGCGGCAGATTTCATCTGGCTAGATCCCAGATGATGGAAGGTAATCTGTTGCATTCACTGCAGTTTTTGACTTGTCCTCATCTGCTATTGAAGATCATATCAATATTTTTGCATCCCTAATTTGTAAGTGATTTGCACTCCCAAGTTGTGGGAACAAATTATTCCGTGCGTAACTTAGAAAATGTGGCCTGCGGAGTCTATTTGCAGTAACCATATTAGTTAAATTACCAGTGTGATTAACTGTGAGATTGAATGTGCTTTCATAAATACCAAAGCAATTATTTCTGGTAATTTATTCTACTCCTTACAATATGGCTGCAAGAATCTGAACTAGTGTTTTTCAGATAATGTATTCCATATTTTGTGGTGGGGACTTGAGAGAAATTTCTTTTTGCTAGGGCAATTAGCTTATATTAATTTGGAGAACATTTTCAATGTTCTTTATTAGAGTTTAGGAAATTGTGAGGCAAATTATTTTGATAAAACAAAAACAGTACGCTTCTAAGCTCTCATTTCCGTATCCTTTCATTTGGTAAGACTAAAACAGCATGCATAACATGAGTGTATAAGTATATATACTTTAGGATTACAAACCCAACCCCTACTTTTACAGTGACACCAGTTAGATGTTTATTTCTGAGTTAGTGCTGCATTCCCAAGTTACTAATCTAGTTTGAGGTTAGTATCGCCTTAGTTGGGTTCATTCAACTATATGCTTGTCTTCAAAAATGTTTTTTTCAGAAATTATCTGTCTTGAAAGAAAAAGAATAACTTTAAATCATATTGTTGGTTTGTTCCTTTTGGTCTGGGTCCAGTATGGAGTGCAGCCATATGAGTAGTTGAATTAACACAAGAGAGGAGGTGTCAATTTCCAGGCAGGAATGAGGGAAAACAGTTTGGATTTACTAGAGTGATACGATCTTCAACCAGATGTTCTACCAGCTACAGCTTGGAAGTATGGCACCAAAAGCTATTTCTTTGACTTGAGTAGCTACTTTGTGTTTTCATTGCTACTTGAAACCATTTAAAATTTTTAATGCTGAGTTTATGAAACATGAATTATGGATGACACAAATACTATCTTTGCTTTTAAATTGTTTGAGGAATTGTAGGATTATTTTTGATTTATTAACATTTTTCCAGGGACAAATATATTGCTAGTATTGTGGGCAAGCAAGTGGAGGTATTTCTTGTGTATTATTATATATTAGTTTAGCCAAGTTTCGTCTTAAAGAATATTCACATCAAAAGCAGTGGCCCAGGAATCACACCACCCAGATCTGGGTCTTCTTTTAATTCTATTCCAAGTTGCCATTTTGCTTTTAAAATCTTCAATTCTTACTTCAAGAAGCATCAATGTCATGATTAGGAGCTTTATTGATGAAAGGTCAGATCTTTGTCTTTGGGGACCATCAGAGACCGCTGCCTGTTTCTATTGAAAACTGGGAAATAGTGATTCACATAGCCTCCTTTCAGCCCTCCTCAAATTCAGTGTTAAGGTCAAAATAATTGCTGTTTACCACTCACACTTATACAAAAGTTGGATATACTACACATGCCTAATTTTCATGCTGTATGAAAGTTGTATCTTTGTGTGCCTCTTGTCACGTGAACCAGACCACTTACTTCAGTTAAAATGAATGTGGGTAAGTAAAACTGCTTTAAAGTAAGGTTTAGAGGGATGCTGTGAACTGCTACACGTGTGCCTCTATGAAGACTTGAATGGCAGTTGTACGAGATCTGCCTTGATTTCTCAGTAAATTGATATGCAATGGATGTGTTCATTTTTTTATTCTGTTCTACAGTGGCATACAGACTTATAATTCTAGTTCAGAAAAAAAATCTACCTTAAAAATTAATTAAAGTTACTATCTACTCCTTCACATATTACATAATCGCGTATCTATTTCTCCCAAACTCCCAAGTCTTTGAAAGATATATGAAGATGTTGAAGTATCATGCAAGATGGAGATGTTCTTTTAAATTTGCATTAGAAACTTCATGTTTACAAGAATGAATTGAGAATGACCATCATTTAACAAGCCTGAATGAAAATGAACACTTACTCATCAAAAGAGTTCTTAGAACACAAGAGTGATATCCTGTGGGACTTCAGGAGTTGTGTGCCTTTCACATGTAACTATGATGCAGTGTACCTTTTCTGCAAAACTATAGCAGAATATTTTCCTGGCAGTTCTGTTGGAATACTTCTTTGAAATGAGTGCTTGTATTTTAGAACCGCTCCGGACCACCCTTGGAAGTCAGCTGCCAGCTTTCATTAGGTGAATATAAATAACAAACCAGCAGGCACTTAGAATGGTACAACCCCCCCAGAAAAATGAAATTGTTGATTTCTGACCTTCGTTTTTCATATGTTGTAGTAGCCTGGTATCTTTTTTATTTGCATTTATTGCATCAGGTATTGATGGGCATTTTTAGAAGTAATTTTGATGCAGTAAAATTTATTTTTTCATTCTACTGGGTACTGAATTCATTTGGGTAGCTGAAATTCCAGATGAAAATTATTACTTCTATTATTACTGTTTGTATGTACTGATTAAAAGTTATGGTCTTAAGGAATATATAGAAGGCTTGTAATAAGCAATATGATTTGAACCACTCATGATACTGCTGTAGAAATGTCTCACTGCTGCTAAATATTGCAGCGTTATTAATCTTTCTTGACAAGGAGCCAGTGGTTTTCAAGGTATTTTTGGTGTCTAGTTCCCACTTCACTAAGTTTCCCATGTTCTTTATCTGACCTAATATTCCTCCTGACTGGGGGGCCTGGGAGACTTCAACCCACTCTGCAGCCTGTAGGACAGTGACACTGAGTGCACACATTGAAATTGATGTCTCTCCTCCATTCCCTGACCAAGGGTGCAGATCCTCTTACTGTAAGCCAGTCCCTGTGCTCACACATTCCCCCTGAGGTGTGATAGTTCTCATCCCAGGACAACCTCCTCCTTTTGCTCATTTCCTTTTTCAAATCCCTAAAGTTTCACCAACCTCACAGGTCTAGAAGTTCTTCTGACCTCTGGTATATGATGAGGCAGAGAAGGTGTAAAGGGTAGCAGATGATACAAACAACTGCAGAAGGAAGTTGAGTCCATTGATATCCTAGGATATTGGATATTACTCTACCCTCATTGTATCAGTATTTAAGAATTCTGTTATTATTCGTTGTAGTGTATTTGAAGTTCTTGCTCTTTTGTAATATCAGTATATCACACATCACTGTGCGGCACTCAGAGGTGTATAAAACAGATTAAAAGAAAGCAGTATGCAGAATTCCTTGCCCCATTGCAGGGAACAGCATTTAAAATCAGAAGTGACATACTGAGGCTTCATTCCTACATATTTCTTCCAGCTGAGGTCTTGGTCAAAATTCCCACATTAGAAAGCTACTATACTGACTATTTTTTCCCTTGTCTGATACCCAAACATCTGTCACATTTCTGTTTTTACAAGTAAAAACTGAACTATGCAAATAGATAGAAAAATTGTTTTTCTTGGAGGTGATAATAAAGTTTCATACCATGCATAAAAATCAATAGTGTATATTTTAAATATAAATTTAAAGCAGCTAGTGAATAGAGAAGAAAGCATGGGAAGGGTTCTTGATTTGTGGTGTACTATCCCCACTAATGGATATCTGTGACTTGATTTAGCAGATAACGACCAAATGTTTTTAAAACAATAATTCATCTGAATTAGAACATTTATCTGCAGGTTTTGACATCATGGTAACATTTTAATTGAATTCCTAAGAGGGATTTATTCATCCAGGGAAAATATATTTTAAACACGCTAGACTATGGATTGTTTAAATCTGGTTACCTCCGTGGGCAGACCTGTGTTGTCTGACCTTGGAAAGCAGTGACAGAGCTAAGATCCTGTAAAAGAGATTTATGATGCTGTTTGCCTGTTACTAAAAAATTGATAATTTTTAAATGGAAGTTTTCTTACAGGTCATTAATTTGTGGCTCTGCGTGTTTGTGCCACATGGAGCAGGAGTGTGCACGGTTGCCCAGCTGTGACAGCACAGTGCCATGGGGCTTCTCTTTTGTCTTCACAGAAGCAGGGGGCAAGAAGCTGCGGAGCACCGTCCAGAGGAGCACTGAGACAGGGCTGGCCGTGGAGATGAGGAACTGGATGACTCGTCAGGCTAGCCGGGAGTCGACGGATGGGAGCATGAACAGCTACAGCTCTGAGGGAAAGTAAGCAGCATTTACAGCTGTAGTGTCCTGATGTTTCTCCATGAAACTGGTCATTAGAGAGAGGCACAGTGGGCGCTGTAGGTCCTGTTCAGTCAGAATTCCCTTCACAAGCCAGTGTCATTGATGGACCAAGCCTAAGTCTTCCCCTGTGACTGAAAAAGTCTCCCACTGTTGGTGCAGGAAGGAGGAGGAGCATTCCCGCTGTGCCATGAGAAGGGCACATGGTGGGTCAGATCATCATCATGAGGAGTGTCAGGAGGGGTGCAGGTGCAGTACCCTGGGTAAAACACAGATATGGACACGTTCTCTTCCAAAAACTCCTGGCATACATCTGTGCTTTGCAGAATGAAGCATTTCCAGAGCATTTCCAGGTGTCATTCACTGGGCTTAAGAGTTTTCCAAAGATTCTGCTACTTTAATCGTGAAGAAATTATCTGGACAGAAGTACGAGTCTTGTCATGTATCATGGTTTTCATAAAAGCCCAAGTTAAAAACTTCTGAGTGATATATATGAGACATTGCCCAGAAAAGTCTTATTGTAGGTTGATTTATTGGTGGTGTTCACAGCACTGGACAATACATCCATGCTGCACAGTGTATCTTATGTGTCCAAGTTGATGCACTATATGCATTTGAGATGGCCATTTCTTAGTGATTGGTCAGTACAAATTTCATTAGTTCTTTTTTGCTCTGTAATGGGTCACAGATAATTTATGGCAAGCATTTTAATTTTAAGTTACTTTGGTCATTTGCCACAAGGGATTTCAATTCTGTTATTGAATAAATGTCATTCTCAAAGACATTTTAAACAAAATAATTAGAATGAATGGCAATTTTAAAAATAGCAACCAGTATTTGGTCTGATGTCATCATTTCATTGTGTACATTTGATATTTAGCCATTGAATTCGGAGTAACTGAGAAGTGTGAGCAATTCAACCTTCATGTAACTAAGTCAGTGGTAAGGGTATGTGTTAGCATCTTAATGAACTGGTCTCATAGGAATACTTTGATAACTAACAGTGGTCTTTAATATACTAGAAAAGGAGAACATGATGGAAGAATACTAAGGTGGAAATTATTGAGGATTAGTGCTTTCTTTATCTGTTTGTATGCTGGAGGCTAAATTGCTGCTTGTTGAACACTGTGGGATTTTGAAAATTACAGTAATTGTTTTGTAAGTTCCTTACAGTACTACCAAACCCACAGACATGAAGTGGAAAACATCTAGAAAACAAAAAACAAACCCAAGCCGAAATAAAACAAACAAAAAACCAACCAAGCAAATAAAAACCACAAACAAAGGGCAGATTTAAGTGTATTTATTTTTTTTCTTTTTTCAATATTATTTCTAGTTTGATTTTCCCTGGTGTGAGGTTGGCTGCAGACAGCCAGTTCAGTGATTTTCTGGATGGACTTGGTCCTGCCCAGCTTGTAGGACGACAGACTTTGGCAACGCCATCAATGGGTAAGTGTTTGTGTCGTTTAGATGTGATATATTCTATTTGGGCAGGTAATTAGAACATAGAATTTATCTAGATTCCCTTTAAATATGGATTTCTCTTGCGGTTTTGAACAACTCAGTTAAGACCAAAGCTGTAACCTCAGCCAAAGTTGAATGTAATTGTGGATGCTTATGAAGACATGCAAAAGTAGAAAGGTGCTTTGAAAAATTCAGCCTTTTACCTCTTCTTCAGTTTTCCATCTTTAAAATAGGGCTAATGAGACCAATCTTTTCTCTGAATCACTTGGATAATATTGTATAAAAATAAGTAATTTAGGTGCAAAATATTTGTTATTATTGTGTTTACAGACTTTTGTATTCACAAGTTATCTTTTCATAACTTGTCTTAAACTAGAGGCAAGGTGAAGAGATTTCAAGCAGTTTTACAGAGCTGCTTTGTATTAATTCCCTTGCTGCCTTTTTTTTTATATGAAACTCTTAAGAAAGATAAATTAATATGAAGTAATAGAGGCATGGACAATGAGGTTTTAAATTGTTTACTAACATAAACAGCAGTGATGAGGGTATTAAATTATCTAGTGTTAAAATCCAGATCATACTTATTGATAGAAAACAGATGATACAAGTCACCACATACTCATCCTAGAAATTCTGTCAACATTTAATATATTAAAGTAGTTCTGAATTACAATGCTGGTATTTCTTTTTGTTATCTAGGAGATATTCAGGTGGGAATGATGGACAAGAAAGGACAACTGGAAGTAGAAATAATCCGAGCCCGTGGCCTTGTTGTAAAACCAGGTTCAAAGACACTGCCAGGTAAGGTAGAAAAATCTGAGTAACAATCTAAGCACAGGGCCAGGGCTTGGACTTGATAATCCTAATGGGTCCTTTCCAACTCAGTATATTCTATGATTCTATGACTCTTAAGAATAGCATTCTACCAAAAAAATCAGTGGCTTTTCTGTTCAGCTTTGTCAACTCTTAACAAATTCACATCTCAGTAGATTACAATGTTGTATGTACACTGAAATGCATAATGTATTGAAATGATACACCAAAAATCAGCCCTACTTCAGGAGGAAATTAAAAATCAGGCTGCCAGAAGACATGAAAGTGGTTTTGATCATAGCAAAGGCATCCTTTATTATGTGGTAGAAAGAAAGGTATGTACTGAAGATTTTATACAGGAATGAAGAGGGAATCAAGAGATGTAGAATAGATACCCACTCAAAAAGTAGACCAGTATTTGATACTTACTCCTTATTTTATAATCTGATGTCCTATAACACTATGGGAAAAGGACAATATCATGATATTTTTAGCAAGCTCTTCTGCCAAAATAGAAATTGTGTCAGAGTCTTTTCTACACTGATTTTCACCTTGTAGATAATTTTAAATTAGTAACAATTTGGAGCATTGATCCAAATCTCGCCAAAGTCATTGCAAGTCATGCATTTACTTAATAGCCCTATTTTGCATATTGCACAGTATAAGGATGCTATATATAGGAATACCTGATTTTTTCAGTTCAAAATCTGAATTGTTTCATGGTAGAAGAGACATGCAAAATAAATCCAGAAAAAAATACACCCAAGGAGAAGAGTAAAGAAAATGCATGGATGCTTTGTATGGGAATAATTGTTAACATTGCTTGTGGAGATTTGTTCTTTTAAGTTATATATCCATTAAAAGCAGATTTTCATATGGTGATAGAAAGTGTGTATGTTACACAAAAAAATCTGGACTTCTTTACTTACTGTTCTTTATTTTCGTTCTTCTAAGCACCCTATGTAAAGGTGTATCTATTAGAAAATGGAGTCTGCATAGCCAAAAAGAAAACAAAGGTAGCAAGAAAAACGCTGGAACCACTTTATCAGCAACTTCTATCATTTGAAGAAAGTCCCCAAGGGAAAGTTTTACAGGTAATTTGCATTAATATTCCTCTGAACCTGAAAATGTCAGCTGTACAGTTTTCACTGAATGAGTTTCAAACTTCTTTCAGGCCTCATTTGGCAATAAATTCTCGTATTTTATATACTTGTTGAGCAGATAAATACAACAGTAATGGCTATTTATGCAAGTAGAAACTGAGTTTGCAAGGAGAACTAAGCAAAAGTCAGTTACAGATTATTTTGCTTCTGCTGTATGTATGGGCCCCTCTCACTGAGTTTTCTCTGGTATCGTGGATAACTGCTGTTTGTGCCCAGATCATTTCTGTCCCTGCATCATGATTAGTACACACAGAACTAAACTATGGCAGCAGTCAGATATTTCATTCCTTACTGTAATTAAATAAGCGGAGACTTTTGGCAAATCAGATTAAAGGTTTCGTAATTTTTGCTGAAATTTTTTCTATTTTCTTGTGTTTCTTTTCCTAACAGATAATTGTTTGGGGAGACTATGGACGTATGGATCACAAATCCTTTATGGGAGTGGCACAGATACTTTTAGATGAACTGGACCTGTCCAACATGGTGATTGGGTGGTTCAAACTTTTCCCTCCTTCTTCCTTAGTAGACCCAACCTTAGCTCCTCTCACTAGAAGAGCTTCCCAATCATCTCTTGAAAGTTCAACAGGACCTTCGTATGCTCGCTCATAGCAGCTGTGAAACTGTTGTCATAGCAACCAGCGTTACAAAAAAATAAATTACAGGTCGCAAACCCTGGTAACACTGCATGCTTAATGTTGTGTCTTCTGAGCCTGTTTCTAGGGCTGCAACGCGATCCTGTGTTCTCAAGGAAGTTGCACACATTGTGCCCTACGGAAGGCCCTCAGGTGATGGACTGAAATCATGAAGAACTGATAGGTTTGGAGTTCAGGGACTCAGTTTTGGTCCAATCTGAAGCCATGGACTAAACTAATAAAATCAATCTGTTTCATGCAACAAAAGTCCTTTTCAATTGCATATCTGTTTTGTTGCTCCCGTTTCTTTATTTATCTGCCCTCCCCTCCTAAAGCTTGGTTATGCCACAGAAACGGAGTTACCCTCCCGTGAAGCCATGTTACAAGTCAGTGGATTAGCAGGCATTGGAAGAAAGGAAGAATGTAAAGATGCTGGAAAAGTCAACTGACACTTGAAGCAGTTGCTTGAGATCTGAAAACTTCATATTGAAAAGGTTCAAGACTTAAAGTGGCGGGCTTCACACCTCCAGCTATTCACACAGTGAAACCCCAGACATGATGGACTCTCTGAAAAATAAAGTTCTGTGGATATACTGTACTGTATGAAATTAAGAAACTTTTTTGCATGGACACAGATTTAGCTGAACACTTAAATTATTTTCTTGGGGCTGCAACTTGCAAAAAAAAAAAAAAAGAATAAATCAGCCATTTTCAACAGTTTATATTATTTTTAAAAATAAATTTCACTAGTGCATGGTTTTAAAGGGAAGAGAATGCAACAGGGTGATACAAAGACACACCACGTTTATCATTCTTTAAACCAGTCATGGTCTGTGTTTTTGCAGACTTATATTAAAAATAAAAAATAATTTCTAGCAAATATTTAAAATTCTGTTTATGTGACAAGAAATAAGTGTAATATATTAAATTTATTTAAATGTAAAAGGTACAAGCCTTGTAAAGTTCAACATAATGTGCAAATTGTACACTTCTTTTACCTCCTTCTTTCTCTATCTCTCCTCCCAATCTCCCTTCTTCCTTTTGCTCTTTTTCCCCTCTACCTCCCAGGATGATCAGCATATTCTAAAATGGCTACCTTTTGACTTACTACTCTCTTATGCCCCATATTTGGTTCAGGGTTGCAGATGGTTCTGCATTTCTGAATTATTTGAGAAAAATATTGTTTAAGAGCTTACTTTTTTTCAAGCATGTTGAAAAGGATTTTGCAACATGGCTTGGGAGTACATTAATGTAATTCAGCATGTATTTGATAAAGAAGATATTTGAACTTTTGCAATTTATTGTACAGTGCATGGTAACTTATTTTCATTTTTTCTCACCTTCAAATTGAATTCTACAGCAAAATACTGGAATCATGTGGCCATTGTAAGATGTCTTCAATAAATTTGTTTTCAGCACCAGCATCTTTCATTCAAAGACTGAACTATCATTTCTTGAAGGTTTTTGGAAAGAGGAAAAATTAAGTACCCGATTGATTTTTAGGAAGCAAATTTAAGCACTTTTATTTGCACTAAACCAAATTGATTGCTACATTTTTGAAATAACAAAAGCAACAACGGTTACAAATACATACAGTTCTTCTGCTGTAAAGTTCAATTTTCATAAATTACATTTGCGTTGCAAAAGATATGATTAGGTAATATCAGTCTGGAAAATACCAGTCTTTCGTTTGTAAAATAGCCTTAAAGAAAGCTTATCAGTACCACTCTGACAGCTATTTGACACCATTACCAGAACCTCACTGCAGTTAATGGCTGTTCAAAATCCTGGGTTTTGTAGCAGACAGTAACTACCGTTGGGTGGTGCTGCAAGTTCAAGCTTCTCATTAAATTACGTTATTTAAAGGGAATGTAACTGGCTAATGTTTAATAACAAAATATCCTTTTTTTTTTTCCCTGGGTCTTTGTATGCCTTGAATACCTACTTAAGGTTTAATACTGAAATCTTGCAATAATTTTTGAAGTACATTACATTTACCTTTATGGCCACACAGAATTATTGTGATTTTATTTGAAAATCTATTGAAGTTTCCCATTAACGAATTGTACATGCCTCTTAAGAGGGAAAAAGTAATAACAGTATCACTTATAATGCCTTTTACTTTGTGCAATATCATAGAAAATGAGATTGTGTCTTGTCTGCAGAGTTTATATGATGGATTATTGTTAAGTTAATAGACTGGTAAAATTATATTTATTGAAATAATTTAGACACCTGTCTACCAGCAGCAAATAAATACTACTAACATGCAGTCTACAATATCCCCTAGGATATTAAACAAAAATACATAACCATTTTCCTGACACTGTGAGATGTGCTCACGCATTCCTGTATGCATAGTCCTCTATAAATTATTTCAAATTTTAAAATCAAGGACATGACGCATGGAAGGTTTGTACATAATTGTCATTATGCAGTATTTATTTTAAAAACAATGTATTTTTTTTAATTTTCACACGTCTGCAACTCTACTTATGGTTTAGTCATGTAAATAGTACTATTCCAGTGATCACTGCTGTCTTGTAAATAGTACGTTTTAAAAAGTTAAAAGGAATTACAGTTGGGGAAAAAAAAAGGGCAGATTAGGCCTGTAATGAACACCAACTAATGTAAATCAAACTCATTCTGGTGATGGTATTTAACACTTTAAATAAAACATTTTCTTTACAGAATTTGTGTGCAGCATTTTGTTGCTTTTCTCTAAGGTGGCCAGCAGCATCCTTCCACACTCTTCAGCAGAGCTGGTGGCAAGCAACTCAGGCAGCTGGAGCACAAGCATGCTTTTCTTCTCCCAGCAGGGCTGCAGGTGAAATGCCAGTTTCAAGATGCCACGTTCACTGCCAGGTGTGGGGAGCGGTGGGAGGCCAGGCGTGCCCATCACCCAGCCCGGCCGCAGGCTCTGAGCTCCGGCCACCCTCAGGCTCTCACAGTGCCCGGCTCCCAGGATGGAGCTGGCTCCAAGCTGCCAGCTCTGGCTGCCAGGTTGTGCTCCAGCTCTGATACAACCAACACACTAAATATGCTGAGACCCTTAAGTGCTCCCACCAGCTGCTGTGGAGTGGCTGCACTACCCAGTTAGACTTCCACCCTGTCCCTAGATACCACCTAATACTAGCTGCCTTTTCTTTGTGAGCTGGTTACAAATGAGGGCAGAGTGCCCACCTGACAGTGGCTGCAAGGGCTCATGCAGCCTCTGTAGAAGGGAGCAGTGGTCCAACACTTCCAAAGCGATGTGAGGAGTGGGTGGAGATGGGAGAGTAGAGACTTTTATCTCTACCTGACCCCTCACAGTCAGCATCAGCACAGGCAGAGGGGACTGGGCAAAACTTGAGCACTTATGACTTGGAAATTTACTGAAGAGTGAGAGGCTGGCTGGCAGTTTGAACAGCAAAATGTGTGTATTTATTTCCAGATATGAGGTGAAAGAAAAGCACTGCAGTACTGTCATGAGACAAAACAAAAAAAGCAAGCAAGTGTATTTTGGGCCAAGCAGTGGTGGGTACTGTGAAGATAAGAAACTGTGAAGATAGGAACTCCATTTGTTGCACTGCATCTGCAAGTGGGTTACTGGAGGAACAGACCCAGATTTCTGGGGTGTTAAGCCACTAATACCCCAGCACGTCTCTCTTTTCTGCTGATGCTGACATTGCTGTTGCAAGGGTGTCAGGGCAGGCAAGTCCCTGGGTGGGAACTGGGCTACAGGGGCAGATGAGGCTGCCCCATGCCCCAGAGCACATCACCTCCAGCCCTGTGGTGGGGTGGGCAGCAAAACCACCTCCTCCCGCAGCTGAACATGAGACCTTGTCTGTCTTTGGCACTTGTTAGAAATATACACAATTACACTCCGTGAATCCTTGAAAAGGCCCTTTGATACCACTGTACAGGCCAAGACAGCTACAACATATACTTTTCTAAAGGGTCCTATTCTGTGAGACAGTTTCTCAAGATTGCTTGCTGTTTCCCCTCTCCAATTTCTTCTTGTCTATGTCCATTTAATTTCAAACCAAACAAAACTAGATCGTTTAATATTAACAGTACCACTTTACTCATGACTAGAAAACATTGCTTTAGATGGCTGATTCATCTGGTTATGCTGGGAAGAGTTTGTGCTGATTAAAAAATGCAATAAAACACCATGGTGCACTCATTACGGGGCTTTTCTGCTTCCATGCCTTTACTTCAGATTTTCAAGGCTTAAGTAGCATGATGTTTGCCATGTTGAGGGTGAGCATGGGGCTCACCCTCCTAACCAGCTCATCATTGCATTCTCACAGTTTCCCCCTACTATCAAATATCTGTTCACAACTGTATAATAATTAAAATGTAATAGTTTTTGTATGGAGGCTTAATATGGCATAAAAGGTAACAAAGCAGTAGATTTCATAGCTTCCTCACAAAGTTAGATAATGCTTTGTGGGAGTCTAGAACAGCTCGTACTTCTTCCCTTGGCTCACGTCTGTGCAGTTCTTACCTCCCTGATACCCAAGCAGCAAATAGCAGGCACCACAGCTGTAGATCTCACAGCTTCCAACTGTGACTATCCTCTCTGTCCCTTCCTTGGTAAGTATTTACAGTAATGCTTTACCAGGAGCAAGTAGCAATGCAAGAAAGAAGATGCACATTTGCCCAGCAAAGAGTGGTTCACCTTTAAAGGACAGGTTTATGGAACCTAGCTTAGTTGGAAAAAAAAAAAACCAAAAAACCAAAAAACCAGCTATCTGCTACTAATACCAAAGATAAACTAACTTCTGGAATTATTCGCTTGATACCTGCCTATTTTAGATGTCTTGTTTAGGATGGGATGAGTGGTGCTGGGGAGATCAGATTCTCTCCCTCTCTACTGGCCACAGAGGCAGAAAGTGATGAGTGGCTTGTGTTGAATTTCTATCTTCATAGCAGCTGTGCTTAGGAGAAGCAGATCCAGACATAGTAGCCAGAAATAAGAATAAGGATTCCATAGTCCTTCAGTAGCAAGACCTATCTGAACTGCCTGTATAATTATCAGGACTGAGGGCAGCAGGCAGCCAATACTGATGGAGGAGGAAATGGCTGTGAATTAATTTCCCAGATCTGACACACTGTCATGTCAGGTCACTCCTCAGCCCAGCCCCAGGGAGAACGAGAAGCAGCCATACTAATTAAACCACAGGGCACTGATGCCCCAAAATATATTTGACATGAGGTCACATGGAAAGGAAAGAGCATTCTAGATCTGCAGGGTGCGGGACTAAGGAAAAGTCTGTCACAAGTGCCTGTCCTCTGTGACTGTTCCTGCAACCAAGAACAGTTTATTAAGTGCTATCCAAAATGTGCATATTATGGAAGTGGTGTTGGCATGAAGATAAAATGGGTGAGTGGCACTGGCTGCCATTAATTTTATAGACACGAAGGTTTAGGATATGTCACTGAGGTGGGAGCAGGTTTGGCACTGGTGGAGTGTTTCAAGCGCAAGACTCATGAGCAGTGGCTGAAGTCACTTGGCTTGTTCAGCTTGGATAAGGGGTGACTCCACCACAGTCTAAAGCTTCCTCTTGGGGGCCAATGGAGGGGGGTCGCTGATCTCCTCTTTGGTGAGCAGCGATAGGACACAGGGAAATGGAATGGAGCTGCATTGGTCGAGGGTCAGATTGAACATTAGGGAAAGGCTTTTCAACCAGAGGGTGGTCGGTCACAGGAACAGGCTCTCCAGGGAAGCAGTTGTGAGTTCAGGGAGAGTCTGGATGATGCTCTTAGTCACATGGTTTAGGTGGTCCTGTGAGAAGCAGGGAGTTGGACTCAATGCTCCTCATGGATCCCTTCCAGCTTGAGATACTCCATGATTTATCTGATGCTGTTAGTCGAAGTTAGTCAAAGTCTTTCTGTCTAGCTACAGTTTTGGTAAAGGAATGATCAGTGTTTTAAAGATGATATTTATATTAAGGTGACACCATTCACTGAAATGAAAACAAAGCAGAACACCAGCACTTGCTACTCCAAAACTCAACCAGTTGGTCCTGCTATGCTGATAGTGCCACTGACACATGAAGAAAAGGGCCAGTACTACCCTTACCAGTGCATGACAGCCTAGTTTGAATGCCAATAGCAGCCAAAATTATTATCCCATTGGTGAGAATTAAAAGAGATTTAGGTAATAATGAGGGATTAGGTAGTAATGTGAAATTATCAAAGTAGCAGATATTTTATTGATATCCATTCTGATCCCCTCTTTTGTTTCTGGTTAATTACTATTTTAGCTGCAACATTCCTGAATACTGGCAGACCTTCAGGGATCTCCCTGAAGATGAGGAAGAGTAATTTATTCAGGCACCATCTCTCAGGGACCAGCACTGTGAGAGTTCTGCTGCATGGGAAGAAACTCAGCTAAGAAGCTTGAGGACATTCGAAGTTTCTTCTTACAGTCTCCCACACTCTGGAAATGACACAAAGATTTTCTTTATCTGACAGTTTCTCAGCCCATATTCTGATTCCATACCAAATTCCAAGCTGTGATTTTGTGTTTTGGAATTTGTACTCAAGAGCTGCTTACTCTCAGATCTGCTAACCTGGCCTTCCAGATGCCTTAGTCACCATCTGCCACATGCCTGAGGTGTCAGTGCACACAGATACACAACCTCATGCACGAACGTGTCCTGTCCTTCACTGTGTTTTGGCCATACAAACACTGTGTTTTGGCCCAACAGTCTGGAAGCTCTGGCTCTCTAGGAACAGCCCTGGGGTAGTATGGCACTTCACCAACAGACAGCTTCATTCCTCACTAGCGAAAAGTACAACTTGGAGAATTGATTTCTTTTTATATCCTGATGCACTTTGGCCATTGAAATAAAGTGAGAGCTAAGAAGGGTAGATCTCAGACTGAGCCAAGAGGCATTTGGGTCACACAAAGGGAACAAGGCCACCAAAACACTTAAAATGCAACCACATCTCTAAGTTGTCCCCTAAACACATGAGTCAGGTGATAGACAAGGAAATGTTGAATGGACATACAGAGGTGACATATTCCTGTCAGCACCTTACAGAATCTTAAACAAAACAAAACAAAAAAAATGTTGGCTCTGAAAGTTTCATTAAGATGAAAAACTAAAGAAAATGTATATAAGAATCCCCATTTTGGATTGCTATGAATTCTTCTCATTTCTAACCCAGGATTTCTTGTTTTCAATTAGTAGGGTATCAGTAAAGATCACAGTATCTGTGCAGCTGTAGGGCTAGTTTTCTTTAGTTATACATGTTTAACTAAAACCATATTTTTATATTGTTTTCTTTACCTGTTTAGGCACAGATTTTATTTCCTTGTTTTCTTTAAGAATGATCCAGAACCAAGCTGCTTCCTTGTGACTTTTCCACATTTAATACATATCTGATACTTAAAATATGAGCAGGTGCCTTAGGCAACAGATTCAGAATATAGTTTTCTTACACCCTCAGCAACTTTGCTTTCCTAACCAGTGTTGAGTGTCTTGATTTGAGACAAATTTGGAGGAAGGTCCGAAATGAACGTCCCTGTGTTAGAAGGCGGATTTCAGCAGCCCCTCCCCCACCAGATTCGGAAAGAAATTCCTTGGAGGAAAGTGAAAAAAACTATTTATTTAACAGGCAAAGTACACACAGGCACAGAAAAAGAATGATGTTAAATAATACAACCTCTTGCTGTGGAGAGAACCTGGTAAATTCAAAGTCCTTTGTGGGTGTGGCTCTCTCCTCTCTGGAGCTGGGGTTTGGTGTGGGCCCCCTCGGGCTGAGGTGTAAGGCCTCCCGGTGATGTGCTGGTGTTACTGAACAGTCCAGAAGAGAAAAAGAAGCCAAAGTCCCAGGAAACTCCTTGCCCCAGCTACGAACAAGAAGCTAGCTAAAAAGCAAAGAGTTTTAACTCTCTGTCTCCCTCCCAAGAAAAGAAGCCAAGAGCTGGGAAGAAGCAGGAAGGTGCTTTCCTCTGCTCTGCCGCAGGAACACAGGGGAGTGTGTGTCCTTGAGCACAAACTGCTCTGAAAAATTCGCCTGGCTTCTCTCTCCCCCCCTCCTGAGAAACAGCTTAAAGACACAGAAAGGCACAGGATTCATGTCTGGCATAGAGCAGGCGATAGGGGATACAGCACCATAAAGTCACCCCAAGACACTGAGTTACAAACTTAATTGTGACAGCTGGGTGTCAACATCAAGCTGCAGTTACAGTCCAATATGGATACTCAGGCTGTGTTCAGACATCTAATTTAGGTGAAACTCAGAGGGCCAAAATTAAGAGTCTATTTAATTGCACTTAATGGAAAGAGAAAGGAGGCCCTCCATGGTAACTTGAATTTAGGATCTTCTGGAAAGCCATTTTGAGCACTTTAGCTGCATATGAGGTCTAAGGCAGTTCAGCTTCCAAGGCAGGCAATGCCACCAGCTCCTAAAATGAGGATGGATAAGATGTCTCTGGATAAGACATAGAAGAATAACAGGTCCTTAATCCCTTCAGTACTTTTTGTTCTAAGAAAACATCTGGGAAAATCTCCCTCCTGAGAACTGAATGACAATGAAATTGAACATCGTGAAAGCAAAAATGTTGGGGAGAGAAAAATGGACCCACTGAAGCTTCTCCATCCTCTCATGCAAACCTCAGACTTTCAGACTAAGACTATGGCTGCCCTTGGCCTCAGTGAGAGGCCACGGTATGAGGTTTGGTCATATTCCTGCTCTCAAACAGCTATGTGAGTTCCATTTGTAGACAGCAAAGTGCCAGCTGGCTGCTGGAGCCCTACAACAGCTTTGTCCTGTTGTCCCTGCCTCCCTTCAACCTCTGGCCCTTGTTCAGTTAGGTCACATCTGCACTGCTCACTGAAACACGCCAGCTCCGTTCTGCAGGCATGGAGACCCAGCAGCATGGCTTGCTTTGCTTCTGTACACCTGAACTCTCTTCCTTTCTCTTGTCCTTTCCCCGCCTTGAGTAAGTTTTCCTCTCCCAAATTTCTGGGAACAAGGGTTGTCCAATGCCACCATAAAGCGTTTCCTGGGAGAGTGCTGTCTCCTGTGGGTTAAACCATGGCAGGGGCCATGCCAGCGATAGCACAGTGAGTGTGGTACAAGCCAGGACTTTAGGGCATGGCCTATTCCTGCTTACAGATGCAGCCTGGCTACCCTTGCATGTGGGGAGACAGAGCCAGATGGGAATCCAAGTGCATGAGCAAAGGGTAAATCAGTTCTTTTCAAACTGGGAACACAGCACTTCTTTTGCCAGATTTGAAGCCTGTTCTTTCACTCCTGTCTTGGTTTTGAAAGACAGGTGTCTGCTAAGGAAGGCAGGAGCTTCCCTTGGAATGCACAATGTAACCCCCTTCCCTCCGAATTACTATAATTTTGAAATTAAGGGGCTTTCAGGCAAAGATATGAGAAATCGGAATAACAGTTCTTTACGAATATAGATAACAAGGCAATAACACTGGTTATTAACAAGGCAAGAAATACTGGTTTAACCTGACAGAGTCAGGATACAAGCTGACACCCTGTCAGGCAGGGTGGTGGTAGCAGTCCAATTAAGGGGTGCCTGCAGTCCTCTTTGAAGTGATAGATATGGTTCTGTCAAAGTGGTGATGCTATAGAAGGGTCTGGTCTTCCTCTGAAGGTCCAGTGGTGGTTATGTAGCTCTTGTCCTCTGGGAATCCAGTAGGTAAGGGCTGCCAGTGGTGTTCCAAACCTCAGATTATATCCAGGTAGGAATGCTTGGTTCCTCCCCCTGCGCAGAGCATTTCACACTGGGATGATGTAATTTTATGAGTCATGCAGTGAGACTGGATGGCCCATGAACAGAAGATATCTCCCGGAGGGAACTACCAGGGATGTGTCACGGAGGACATAAAGAACACTGCCCCACCTGGTTTTAACAGATGGTGATAGAAGACATGCTTTTGGTTATATCTAACATTGTAACCTAAGAGAACTCCATGTGGTCTTAAATAAATCTGTAAATAAATGCAAGTCTCTTAAGGGAAAAAGGCTAAAACCAACAAGAATTTTGAAATTAAAAGCTATTGTGAGATGTCCAGGCTCCTGGGCACTGCAAACAAAATTGGAAGTTTTGGTCTGAAGCAGACTGCAGAGGGTCCAGCAGAGGCTACAAAGATGATGAGGGGATGTTGCATCTCTCTTATGAGGAGAAACTGTGGGAGTTGGGCCTGTTTAGTCTGGAGAAGACTGAGTGGGGATCTCACCAATACATATAAATATCACAAAGGCAGATGCTAAGAGGATGCTGCCACGCTGGTTTTGGTGGTGTCCAGAGACAGGATGAGGAGCAATGGCCACAAACTAAACCACAAGAAGTACCACCTCAACATGAGGAAGAACTTCTTTACCTCGAGGGTGGCAGAACACTGGAACAGGCTGCCCAGTGAGTTCATGGAGTCTCCCTCTCTGGAGACGTTCAAAAACTCTCTAGACACATTCCTGTGTCACCTGTTCCAGGTGTCCCTGCTTTGACAGGTTGCTGGACAGGATGATCTCCAGAGGTCCCTTCCAACCCTAACAATACTGTGATTCTGGGAAATATCTGGGTGGAGTTTAAGGACCACATTGTGCTGCTGCCACCACAGGAGAGTTGGGAGGTGTGAGGGCAGAAGAAGGTAATAAAAAGCACTAGAGCACATACCCTGCTTCCCATCAGCAGGAAGGGTAAGAGCCAACAAGCTTGCTGATGAGATGCTGCAGGAAAAGTAAATTACAGGATCCATTTTCCACTGTTCCAGAAGTCTGCTGTCCTGGCTGAATATTTACATTGCTCAAGTCCTACTTGTACAAGTTTGCAAAAGGAGGACAGACTCTTGGCCAGTCGATTAATCATAATTAATAAGGATAACATGAATGAACCAAGCAAAGTAATTAAAGCCTGAGGAAAAGGAAAAAAAACCAAAACACTTGCTAAGGTGTTAATTATTTCCTCTCCATCCCTTGGCTACAACCAGGGTGTTGTCTAGTTCAGCACCTGTGATGCTATCCCATTATTGTTTCAACAGGTAAAAAAACCAAACAAGCATGCAGGTGGGTTTTCTCATAAAGAACCATCATCGATCTCAATTTTATAACCACTCCTAACAAATTTCTGGAAGTGATGCAGTTACTCGAGTTTCAAGACTGAAAATGGTCTCCGAGCACCAAAGAGGGTAAGTTCTTTTGTCAGGTCTGATTACCCTGCTTCTATCCAAAGAATATAATGTACTTTCTTCTGAAGCATTTAGCAGGGATACTTGTCAAACCAAAGTGAAACAAGAGGCTGGGATTCAGGATGGTGACTCCCATGTTCTTCAAGGCCAGCTTTAATCTTGCTGCTGATCTGTCTTTAAGGATGCCAAATGATGGTGAAATGAGATGGCACAAAAATGAGATGACTTGTTTATAAGTCAACAATTGACACCTTCTTTCTTTCTTAAGTACCCTTACACCCAAATGTTTTGTTTTATATTTTACTATTCTATTATTTATTGATCACATGTATCCAGGTCATAACTGTTAATACAGCTCAAATTGTTCAAGACAAATTCTTCTTCTTAAAAAAAAAGTGGTTTCTTGAGTAAGGGCCAAGAAGACCATGGCAAATTGGATGGAAACAGCTCACAATTCATGCAGAAAAGGAAAGTTAAGGAATGAGTGCCTGCCTTGCAAGGCTTCACAATGGGCCATTGTCAACTGATGCCAAATCACATACATCATCTTCCCTGGAAGTAAAGAGCTATTACCCGAAGCTCCGTAGGGGAAGAACAAGCTGGAAGAAGCTGTGATGCAGTCATCTCCCACTGAGCTTTCTCTGGAACTTTCCTTTGTTGGGAGAAGAGCTTCAGTCAGCCTCAGAGGAACCACTTGCGGGGGGTTTGTGAAACCACACAGATCCCTTGAGATCTTCAGGGATGATGGGCATGGCTGAGTTAGATGGTGATCAGCATGTAGCTTTGAGACAAGGCCTGCCGTCTAATCACTGCTCCAGTCAGCAGTCAGCACTGAATTATGTTACATCTACCAAACCCTTTCAGTGCATAGTCTGGGAAGTGCACTCTGCCAAATGCTCCCCTACCCCAGAAGACTGGGACACCTCTCGGCAGATAAATAAATTACCCACTGGTATCTGCATAAAAGAGGTACATTACCTCCCTCTGATGGGTATCCCTATGAGAAAGGGCTCTTCCAGCTTTTGCATCTAATGGCACCAAACAGATTTTGTGATGATTGATCCCTGTTACAGACTGGGCTCTCCGCCTGCCGTGACATCAGGTTCTATTCCCTGCTGCAGGGGTTTCATAAATGCCTACTCTGGGGCTATGCATGCCCTTTGATTTCCCAGTCGCATTTCCCTCTCTCTTTCCCCATTGGCTGAGGTACTTGAGAGGTACAGACTTCCCGAAACACCTAATATCTAAGACCCCCTTCTAATACATACCCCCTCCCCTTTTTTTTCCCTTGCATCAATCAGTGGAATTCCTATGGAATTTATGGTTCTTCCCATTGTTTCTTTCATCTCTCAGTATCCAATTTCATTTATCAGCAGACCTACAGTTTGTTTGTAAAGACAAATCTCTCTCATTCCATTCATCAATCAGTGGAATCCTTCCCATTGTTTATCTCTCAGTGCTAGTTTTATCTACCAGCAGGCCCACTGCTTGTTTGTAAAGACAAGTCCCTCATTCCTTTCACCTGCTGCATAGGTTTCATAAATGCCTACTGTGGGATTATGCATGCCCCTGAAATGTATCAACACCTCCCCTGTGTTTTACAGTGCCTTCACCCAGATGCTGAAGCTTGAGGGTGCTCTTCTGTGTGGCAAATCTATATGGGTATGACTCACCTCACCTAATTTCAGTGGTCAGCCAGGTGGGCATGGGTATTCTGGTTTCTCTGTATAGACAGTGGAAACAGTACTTTTAAAACATATTTTAGATGTCTCCTTGTCCTGGTTGCAGGAGAAGTTTAGCACCATGTGGGTGTACCTCAAATTGTGTATTCTACTTCCCTCTATATAATTTCTGACAAACTGATAATGATGGGTCTTTAGATGCCCGGTGCACACCCGACACCTCAGGGTTCAAGCTGAGTGTTAAATAAGATAAGGGAGAAGAGGCAACCCTGCAAAGCAGGGCAGTGTTTCTTTTTCTTCACAAATGACTCAGCTGTGATAACTCCCTCTGGGGAAAGCATCAGCACAGTCCCACCCATCCTGAGGGGGTCATCTCTGCTAATGGGCCATCATGGACTCAATGGCACCAGCAGAATAGGCAGCTGCAGTGACTCTCAGGATTACATAATTCCATTGTGAAGTTCCCCGCCCTGGGGGAGGTGCTGAACATTCTCACCTGAGCCTGACCATATATAACTGGGGACTTGGGATATCATCACCATCACCACTCCGTGCATCCAAAGGAGGATCAGAGCTTCCACAGAACCACTGCTTTCAACTGCAACCACCACCCTGGCCAACAGGGTGCCAGGCTGTACTCTGACATTGTGGGTTTAAGCCAGTTTTCTGTGTATCATCGTATTTATTGTAATCTTTCTACTGAATTGTAACTCCGACCTGAAATCTCTCTGAAGGTAATTGTGTAGGGTTCATTCCTCCCACTGGTTTACTTTCAAACCAGCACACTCCTTTAAGGAGAAAATGAGTCATAGCTTAGCTGTACCTATTCTTGTCACTGACTATAAAGGAAATAGCTCAGATGCACATCTAGTCCGCTGAAACCTATAAACTAAGTCTTGCTATTGACTCAAATGGGCTTTTGACTGAAGCCTGCTACATTGCTCTGGCACTGAAGAGGCCCCGCTGTAGCATTCACTCTGAAGCCACTGGAGATACACATTGAGTGCTGTAGGACAGCAGCTGAAATATCCTGTGGCTGTGGAAGGTGCTGTTATTCCAGACTGACACTTCCAGTACTGTGAAGCTGTCTTACGGTGTTGTGTTAAAGGGAATCTGGTTTGTGTATGAGCTGCAGAAATCACTGCTACACTTGCAGGCTAAGCCTGATTTTAGTGGGTCATTTTTGTAAGACAGACCTTAGCCTAAAATATGTACATGACATTGGCTGAGAAAACCACAAACATGTAAGAAAGGTTTCTTTATGACTCTTATGGACACCAACAGGCCAGGCCAGCCCAAGGAGGTGACAGCACCATGCTCAGAGCACAGTTAGAGGAGGAGGGCTGCCTCCTGAGGCTGCTCCAGAGGCATACAACCAAATAGACACTGGAAGAATGCAAGCCAGAACATACTGAGGGAAATATATTATTTGTATTTCTTAAAGTTCTCCCTATATGCTAGCCCTGGTCTTCCCTTTCAGATTTTCAGATCTGGTCTGCTCAGGAACAAAACTGCTAATTGACAGGTCTCCAGCCCCACAGAAAAGGCTTAGCAAGACCAAAGACAAAGTGATAAGGCATTTGACACTTTCCAATAATGAAATGGCAACCTTTCTGTTAGTTTTTCTTACCTTTCTGCATTACTGTCAGTTTTTAAGGTCTGCTTGTTGTACTAAAAGATTACCTTCAGCATGTGGAGAGACCAGTGACTTTATAAAGGAATTTCAGAGAGGAGTTCTGTGGCCTAAATATACTCATCCATTCTCACATTCATCTGTTTCCGTCTACACTCAAAGGATGAGGAAATGATCATCTGTTTGAAAACAGATTTGTGCAAGCATGTTGGTAAACAAACATAACTGTTACCTTGGAGAGCAGATTTGTACAGATTTATTTTTATTATTAGATATTATCTCTAAAGCAACTGAAATTAGGATGAATGCCATATTTCTGCCTATGCCACTCTCTCTGGCCATTCTCTGGCTCTGCTATTAACCTTGGGTTGAACTGGCTACTATTCAACTTGTGCCTTATTTTGAACCCAAGCCTGTAGAAAAGATGTATAAAGGAAGATACTGGAACCTGCAAGCCAGTCTCTGTGTTTTCAGTACAAGCTGAGAACAAAGAAAAATAATGCAGGTATTGAACTCTCTGTTTTAAAACAATTTACTGTTTAAACTTGAGAAGCCCACCCTGAAGATATCTGCCTCAGATCCTTCTTTCATCAACATCAACAACAAAAATTCCTGTTGACTGTTGCAGTTAAAACTGTTTCTGGTGGACATCTGTCCATTGACTTTTAAGGACTAGGAACTTGGGAGTGGAGAAAAGTATGCAATGTTCTTTTTTTTTTAATACGGTGACTATTAAGATTAGAAACACAAAAAGATACTTTATTGAATGTTTCTCCAGGATATAACAAATGTAAATAAAGAGTTACACTGGGAGGGAAGACAATTTTTCAGGATGGATGAGGACAGAGCCACGGAGAGAAGCGGTCATCTGAGGGTGACTGACTGGAGAAAGATCTGCTTCCTCTGCTCTGAGTCACGAGGGGCCCTGCAGAGTCCCAGGAAACTGGTGGGAGATAACAGGCTTGCCTTGTGCACTGAAGAGTGGCAGGAAACCAAAATGTAAAACGTTTTATCTCCACTAAAGCCTCTCATTTCCTACATTAAAAGGTTTGATCTCTAAAATAAATTTCAATTTTAATGGTGGTCTGAATATTTTTGCTTTCCCCTGCCCAAGAAAAGGAAAGTGGAGGGTTATCTATCATTAGTTTGTTCTTTGCGAATTAGTTCTGAGGGCTTTGCCCCACCTGCGGAGAAAGAAGTTTTCCTTCTCATCTTTGTGCTGGAGGATTAATTTATTCCACTGCAGATCACAGCATACTCAAATGATAGAAAAAAGAGTTCTACATTAGATGCTCGTGCTGAGTGTTACTGGCACATGGCAGCAGAGCCACAGGCTGGCAGCAGACTCTCCTGCCAGCACACACACAGCCCTTGCCTGCCTGGCTGCCTGTCCGTGGCAGGCTCTGCAGTCACACTCCCGGGCATGTGATGTGCAGGACAGAGATGAACTTCAGGTTAGATTGTCTCGCTCTTCCAGTGCAAGGCTCCATGGAAAGCGCAGCTGCAATGAGACACACAGCCATCACAGCACTTCTCTGTAAAGCCTTTGCTGAACTGTGCTATGTGTACTGCTTTTTTCCAGCTAGAAAAGAGTATTATTTAGCAATGGGCTTTTGTGACTTTCCCTGTGTTTTTTCTATTCTACTGTTCCCTGTTGTTCAGCATTATCTTTTGCATGCACTGCATTTGACAGACAGAAGCCAGCCATGCACACACAAGGACAATGAAGACACCAGTGTACAGACAGGCTATGCAGTGAAATGATTCTGTTCAATGGGGTCCTGACATCTTCTTTTCCATCCTCTAGCTCTGATGGCATTTTTCCCTTCAGTAGATATGAGATGCATCACTGTCCCACTTAACCCTCTTATGTGACCACTAAAGTACATGGTTTAACATTCTGACCTTTTTCTTGGAGGAGAATCCCATATTAACATTTACTAAAGAATCAATACTTACAAATAAAGGCCATGAAATAATTGGATAAAAGAAAGAGGAAAGACAAGAGAAACTTTTACAGTCTACTCAGGCTGCATTACTTTCTGCTCATTTATTCATTATTCACACACACAGAGCAAGAGAAATCCTAAGATCTACAAACCACTGATGTTAAGATGGTGCAGATGTTTTCTAATCACTGCTCTCTGCTAGTTGCAGCAACCAGTTTCACTTCTCAGATGTGTCTCCCTGAGCTGTGAGGCAAGAGTGACTGTGTACAACACAGATGCAGTACTGGACTGGAGTTCAAATTTGTTTTTCAACTCGCAAGGGTTTGGGTATCAAAAACCTCAAAAATGCAGTCATCTTATGGACAGTCAATGTTTTATGTGTTTCAGACTGATAAATATGTACGCTATAGTATCAGTGGCTACTTGGCTGAAATTGCCTGAAAGCTTTGCTCAGAAGGCAAATGCCAAATCCCAACTTTCATCACTGAAAATTGCATGAGTATTTCTACTCACTATGCAAGGCGGTTTTGCCCATTCATCATCTTGTTGGATCACCTTGGATAATGAAAACTGATTTCACAAGCTCTTCTCTTCACAACTGAACCAAAGCTGCTGGAGACAGAGCCAGCTTGATATCCCTGGACACTGAAGTCTTCCTTTTACCCACTAAAAGCAGTAGCAATACAAATATCCCCACATGGCCTCTAAGTGCTGGTAGACTTTAAACCACTTATGCTGTTTCCAGAAAACATCTCATGAGCAGTCTTCCACTAAAACCTCAGCTCCAGACCTCCCAAATGCAACAGAAATCAATAGGACTGTTTGTGCCTATTGGGACTTCTTTAGGAACTGAATGCATTAATGAATTGTTAAGGCTGAGACATGAAACAAGATTTCTGGATGCTATACAGTAGCCATAAAAATATCATCCACATATTTCCTTAGTGTCAAGAATATATTTTATAGTGTTAATAATATTAATATCAAGTCAGAAAGTATAAATATTCACTGAAGGAACTGAAGCTCTATGTCAAGAAGGAGGAACAACTATTTCCATTTTCTGTAAATGGGGAAGTAATTCTATATGGATAGACCATGAGAGGTTTCAGAGCTATCTAACAGGACTGATATGGGGCCTGCAACTGGAAGGACCACAGTGACCAGATGTCGCGCTGTCTGCTCGGCCGCCCGGAGGCCTGGCAGGTGACACTTGCATGGTGTTCCGACCGGGGGAATCACCTCAGCAAGCAGCAGTGGATATACGGCTCTCTGCAAGAGCTTTCTGCCTTCTGGCTCTCTAAGGAGCAGGCTGCAGTCTAAGGTGTCACAATTCGAGAGGAGGAGACAAAGGACGAGAGAGGACCACCTGAGGCAACGGTATCACATTTTATTCAGCCCAAAGAAGATGCACCCGGAGTGGCAAAGAGATGGATTTGTAGAATACTTTTAAAGGGGGGTGTCTCAGGGGTGGATCCAGGGAACAGACCAGTAAGGGAATGATAAGGGGTGACAGGTGACCAATGAGGGGGAACAGAGGGAGGAACATATTTGAACAGATCAATGGGGATAACAACTGTCAAGAACTTTCTAGAAAGTAATTGCTTATTAAACAGAGGTCATACATAAACATAGCTAAACTAACCAATGGGGAATACATAAACTTGGAGGGTTGTGGAACTGGGGAGGAGATGTCCAGGAGAGTGACATCCAGGGGGCTGAGCCCTCAGATAGCTGTGCTGCCTGCAGCACCGCCCTCAGGACCACTGTCCTGGGTGGGGAAATTCACCCATTGGATGCCGTGCTCCCTGTGAGTGGGCTCGATCACCGCAGCAGCCAGATGCCTGCATTTCACAGATTTCTTATGCGATCATGAAGTAATCATTGAGGCCATATGTAAGTACACTAAACATTCCCATGGAACTCAGCTCCCAGTTTAGAAGAAAATTACAACAACAACAACAATAATAATGCCACACCTCAGAACACAGAGGATTTCTGTGTACTTCGCTTTAGTGCTTAGAGGATGCTTCCCAAAACAAGAATCCAATTAAAAATTGTTGTACACATACGCATTATTTTCTACCCCTTTTTCTACTCGTCCCTCCGCTGCTCCAATGGGTCTTAAGACTGGTGGCTACATTCTGGTGTTGGAGGGGGAGATTTCAGCACCTGGAGTGCCTCTCTGAAAGAATATAATGTTCATGTTGATGGTTTCTCCTTCCTCTCTCCAAGATCCACCTGGGTCATCCTTTGCTAACATACTCTTGCCCCTTTGTCCTTTCTTCACCAGTCTGCAGCTTCATGTTGTGGCCACATTTACTGTAAATGCTACCTTTTACATAGGTTAGACACCACCTTTCATTCTCTTTGTTACCCCGAAACCCACTTTTCTGCACTTTTCTGCAGTTTTGTCTCTGGGGAGACAAACTGGCCATTAGGGCACTGTTTATAGCTACAGGGTCTCTGGTGACAGCCTACACCCCATCTCCTATCATGCCTTGCCTGTGCTTCTCTACATTGCATCCCATGCCCCTGCTTCTCAAGATCTCTGCTGTTGCATCAGGTCTGTATTTCTCTGCACTGTATCTAGTGTTGGAGAGGTGCATCTCAATCAGTGCAGACTAACTGCTTGTTATTCTGTGTCACACAAAGTAAAAGACATTAGCCATAGACTTCTGAACAACCAGAGAAGTTGCTCTCTCAACCAAGTAAGCCAGAGCTGGAGGCAGGTGAGGGACAGCTCAGCCAAGGCAAGCCTGACCAGCCTCAGTCCTGAGGGCTTGCAGGCTTGTCTCAAAGTTTATGGTCTGTTACTAGGGTCAGCAATAGGATAGCCCAGGGCTGTGTGCTTACACAGTCCCCTGATGTCCCAGTGTCGTGCTCTAGGGATGTGCTGCCTGTGTTAGTGAAAACACAGCAAAACCAAAAGCAATTGCAGAAGCAGATGTGACTTTTTTCCTGTTAAGACGTGTGACCAACATTATGCATAGAAATTGTGTGTAGGTAAATGCCTCTATAACCTAGATGGAACAAATAGCTTGGAAAATAGCCTTAAGTATCATAGCCTACAAAGTCCTGAGGCACCAGGTCTTCCATTTACAGAATCACAGATTGGGTAAGATTGGAAGGGACCACAGTGGGTCATCTGGTCCAACCTCCCTGCTCAGGCAGGGTTATCCTACAATACATTACACAGGATTGTATCCAGATGATTCTTTCTTAGATTTATATTTTGTTAATTTTTTAAAATTTATTTTTATTTATTTATATTTACATGTGTTTGCTCCCAGTCTTTCCCTCCCATGTTTATAAATCATGGTTTCCTGCTTTGGTAAGTCAACCATGAAAACAGAAATGCTATAAAACAAACTAGAGAAAGATTAGAAAAAGGTTCCTCCAAAATATATCTCTGAGCAGCCTAAAGCCATGATTGTTCTTGTAAACACATGTTTTATGTAAGTATGTCTGGCTTGAGGAGTTACTTTTATCATCCTCCCCCAGGGCTGTGAGAGCACTGTGATGGTGACAGACAGACAGTGGCATACAGGAGGTAACTGGCAGGGCTATCAGCCCTTCTTCATGGTGGTGGGAAGGTTTCTGAATCGTATGGAGTTTCATGCTGTAGGCTGGGGACAGCCTCTTGTAATACCTGGTATTACACATTTACATAACAAGAATAAAGGAATGTAATAGCTGAATACATGATATCCTGGTTTTAATAGGAAGGAAAACCACAGCTATGTTGTGCAGCTGAACATGTTCTACAGCCAGACCAAAAATGTGAAGATTGCCTCTCTGAGCCAGCTATTGTGTTTTAAAGCAAAGGGACAAAGATTCACAATCCCCACCACAATCTGTGAAAGCTTGTCTTCCTACAGGGTCAAATTAAATACAACACTTCCATAACTGGTGTTTCTCCATAGACTATGAGGAACGTCTGAAACCGAGTACTTGTCACTGTAATGTTCCCCATACCCTACCTTTGACTCACCCGAGACAGATCTCTATCTCTCACCACAGTAGTCATAACTAGCAGCAGAGACATTTTTTAAGTTCCTCTCATTGTGTTATTTGTCAAACATAACCATTAAGGAATCATTAGCAGATAAATGCTACTCAAAGTCATGTTCTGATGCCACTAGAAGGGCTTCCTGCAATTTTTTACCTATACCCTTGTAATTTTATGTTTACCTGAGGAACTGTGCTATACAGACCTTACTCAGTTCCCATTAAACTGAAAGCTACGTTCTTCTTTAAGTTACAGCCAGGGAAATAAGTCCAGAAGAGGCCTTATAAAAACCTGAGCAGAAAGCTGAGAAAGAGAGTGGCAGAGAGAATTCTTATGAGAAATCTGCAAATTTCCTTGGTAATTGTTTTGGTAGTGGGACAAGAGTTCAGTTATTATTCACACAGCCACCATGTGATCCTTTGGAATGCTAACAGGTCATCTTTGCCCACTTTGTATCAAGTTTGACATTGGGTTTGAACAACCCCTTCATCCTCAAGGCAAAGGACATAAATCTGAGTTAGGCGGAGCTCTGTCACACTGCAGATAAAAGTAAGCTCTATTATACCCAGGAGTAGGTCTCATTAGTTCTATGATCCAGTAACCATGCATTTGTGTGAATCTGGGGCTGGCAGAAGGTGGTGTTGAGCATACATGGGCACAGAGTAAGGGCAGGGAGGAACCACCTTCTCTGGAAGTAGCTTGGACTCTGGCTGTAGAGCTGCACTCTAAGAGTGGTTCTGGTCTGGGATTTCAGTGCTGTTCCAGGGACCTGGCTTCAGGCTACATACTGGAGCAGCTTCCATGTACCTCCTGAGCAATAGAGAAGAGTCTTGGTGCACAAGTACCCTCGGTCTCAGTGCCTCTATAAACATTGGACCCCCATTCTGCAACTGCCTATAGTAACACATACATTGTCCTCACTCATATCAGGGGTCAGGCAGGTTTTAAGCAATAAAGCTGCATTGCCATCTGATAATTTAGTTAAACTTGCTTGCTACCAAGTCCTACCTGGATTCTCTGACTGCATTGGCAGGGGACACAAACTAAGAAGAATTTTCGGAATACACCACCCGTACTATTAAGTGTCCTCATTTTGATGAGTAAGAGTCAAATATTCACTGACCAGAGAAAAGCATCAGACCAGGGCACTGCTACACAACTGTTAAGATCTATGGCCTAGGCACTCCTTCCACAAATCCTGCAGTTCTTTCTGCCTCTGCACTTATTTAATTGTTCCCATTCACATCTTCATCCTCACTATACACACAGTTTCTTGTTCTGTGCTTTGTAGTAACACACGCTCACACATCTGTAGGTCCTATTGCCTAGAGTTAAGTCCGGAGAGCAGATGGTCTCCAGCTGTATGATTGTGTGTTCTGGTTTCATCCGTCTTTCCGGAGCAGAGCTGTGTCTGTTCCAGTGGGATATCTCAGGGTTGGCAAGAGGCCGGCAGGAAAGCTCTGAGCACCAGAGCTGAAAAGCAGCACCGTCAATGTAGGATGTGGCTTTTTCCCACTGAGAACTGCTGCACTGATGCTATGCGTGGCCTTATGCACAGCATTCTCCTAAAGGGGTGGGTTTGGCTATGGGTTTGAAGGTGAGCCATTCTGCCCACTGGGCTATGTAAGAAATGTCACAGGAACTCTGCTGTCCCAGGCAATTGTATTCTCCTGGCAGAGGGATCCCTGCAGGTTCAGCTGGGAAGAGAGTTCTGCATTGCTTGTGTCTCCACGTGGAGAGGCTTATGTGATTAAAGAATCACTTATTGCTCCTACTGAGCAACCTCACTGGTATGTGGCTGACTTGTGCCACTATGTCTGCTGTGCCTCACGTATAAAAAGCACTCATATAAGCACTTTAGTAATCTCTGTTAAAAATTCAGTCATAGTATCTGACCTGACATTTCTATAATTTCATACTACATATTTTTCTGTATTATTATTATATATTTCTCATACATCACTATTATATTGTTTTATAATATATTAATATAATATATTTCTTATGAAATATATTAACCAATTATTAAACAATATTAATTCTATATATTATATATTTTTCATATATTGTTTTCTATACTTAGTCCTTACATGAAATTCATTGATTATAACGGACTTAGGATCAAGTGCTATGAAAGTGAAATCCACACAGAATTTAGAAATCCGTGGACATGATCCATTGATTTTGGTGATATTTGCTCTGACTGACTGTAGCGTGTTCTCTGCTTGTAGTTGAAGAGAGGAAAAAACTGCCTTTACATGCTCAGGCAACATGTCAAGAGCACCCGCTCTCAGATAAGAACCGAAACAGAAACAAGCCACAACATCTCTGGCTTTGTCCTGGTATTATGGAGAATGCAGTTTGGGACCCTTCGGTGATTCAGAAGATATTTCTGGATCACTCCTAACCAGCTGCTCCTAAAACCTGCAGTCACTGTGCACCCTGCTGCTGCGTCATTGCAGCTTCTTCTGTGTGCAGGAAACTTCTACTTTTGAGGGGCTACAACACTGTTGTAGCCTTACCCTGACCCTCGGGTTTTGCAATGCTCAGTGGCTCATACATATTCCAGGCAAAAAAGCCTCCAACCTTTTGTCCTTGCTTCAGTAAGTTTAGACATTCCTGGATCTACATCTTCAATAACACAAATACTTTATGACAAGAATAGTCAGAATCTGGGGAGTTTTCTTAGCAGTAGTTCGGAACATGTATCTATAGAAGAACTTGTAGAGTGAGATGCAAAACAAAAGAAAAACTGGGATTAGTTTTCTTGTTGATGTTCCCAGATATGTTAAGATGGCATTGAAAGAAAAGGAAAGCAAAGGAAGCACAGAACATCAGGAAGTTATAACTTTATTAAAACTGTTAATTACAAGCCTGGAAAATGGTATTTGGATTGTAACTTGAAATGAACTTGTAATATCCTTTAAACATCCAAACATCTTTGCTTCTGCCCTGGAAAGATGAAATCCCATTACCATCCCATATTTCTTGAGAGGGAGATGACAACAGTACACCAAGCACAGAGAGATAGGAAAAAGGAATTATGATTCTGAAGAAGCAACTGACTTTTTTTTCCTCTTTCTCTCTTTCTTTCCTGGGCAGAAGTGCCTACCTGCAGCCTTGAGGTGCTTTTGTGGGACTGCATTTTGCACAGTCACAGTCTTTGGATGGGAATGACTGGCTTACATTTCTTTCCCTAGAAAGTGAACTAGAAAGAAGCCATTGTGTGTATCTTTTCTCCAGTGGCTCAGTGGAAGGAGGCTTTGTGTCAGTTCCTTGCACTAAGGTGATTAAAAGTAATTTTGCTTCTTCTTCCCCATAACATGCCTTCAGCACAGGGCAACTTAGGCAAGGACTGGAGAGTGAAGGAGAAGTTCATTCTCATTCATTCTGGTGCCCTGACCATTACAGCCACAGCAGTAAGAAGCAGCATCACACCTGCAGGTTTTGTACGATATGGTGTCAGCATGTGTGAGACACTCAGTGCACCCCTAAAAGGAGGCCTCAGAGATGACTTTGGTCATTTGGTGAATGTTACCCTTATTTTTTTCTTGACAGACTGAAAGGATTTTCATGCACCATCACAGGCTGGGGGCCTGCTGGCTGGGAAGAAGCTTTGCAGAGAAAACCCTGTGAGTGTGGACAAGAGGTTGATCATGAGCCAGCACTGTGGCAAGGAAGCTAATGTATCCTGGGCTGGGCTGTATTAGGTCAAGCATTGCCAGCAGGTAGAGGCAGGGGATCCTTCCCCTCTGCTCAGTGCTGGTGAGGCCCATCTGGAAAGCTGTGCCCATGCTGAGCTTCCCAGCACATGAGCGACAAGGACATACTGGAACAAGCCCAGTGAAGGGTCACAAAGTTGATGAAAGAACAGGAGCATCTGTGATATGAGGAGAGGCTGAAGAGAAATGGCTCAGGAAGATCTCATCAGTGTGTATAAATATCTGATAGGGAGTGGGTGTAAAGAAGAGGGTTCAGACTTAGAATCACAGGATCAAAGAATCACTTAGATTGGAAAAGAGCTCTGAGATCATTGAATCCAACCTGCTTCTCAGTCCAACCTCTTCTCAAAGCTCAGCTCTTCTCAGTGGTGCCCGTTGTGGGGACAAGAGGCAATGGGGGCACATTGAAATGGGAAATTGCACTCCCACATAAGGAAAATAATATGTTTACTGTTCAACTGGTCAAAGAGTGGAGCAGATTACCCAGGGAGGTGATGGCCTGACAGTCCTTGGAGATATTCAGCTCTTAACTGGACATGGTCCCAAGCAACCTGCTGTAGCCAAACCTGCTCTGAATAGGAGACTGGACTGAATGGTTTCCAGAGATGTCTGTCAGTCTCAAGTACTCTTTGATTTTGTGATTTTTTTAAAGACCTGCTTTTGAAAAATCTTTCTTTTACATTACCACTGCTGGGAAGCATTAAGCTTTTGTGGATGTCAGTGATACATCACTAGTAGTCAGCATAGTTCTGTTAGCTTGGCTTTGAATTATCTGGGTTCAGAGTGGGTGATTTGGAGTATGTGTTTCTTACTCTATCTTGCTGACGAGCAGCTTTATCTCCATTTTTGTCTAAAAATGTCTTTGGGCTTTAACAATTAGCAATGAGTCTGTAAATAAACACTGAACATCCCTTGCTATTTTTAATGTTTTCTGTTATGGAGTCTGGTGGCAAAATCATTCAGATTTTTTCAACTTTTAAGGAAAGATTCAGAACAGTCCATAGCAGGCAGAGTACACTGGCCAGCAAAACCATGTTTGCATTGTCAGAGCGGCAGAAAACCAGCCAAGCGTTACTTGTCTCTAGTTTCCTAACGTCTAATTTCCTTAGCACACTGTTATAAAGACCAGTATTTTGTGAGGGACAGAATAGCCTCTTGTTCACCTGTCCTGGAGTCATTACAGAAAATACAAGCAGTGCAGGGCAATGGTAACAGTCAGGCAGGAGAAAGCTCTCAGCTGTCAACTACAACATCACATAAAATAATCATTGAAACATGTATTGTCTAGAGTGTTTACAGTGTAATGGTTTTCTAAACCTAGTTGACACATAAGATTACTCTGACTTTAAACTCCCATTAAAGTTTGGATAATCAGTGGTTCAGACTCATTTGAGACAGATCCAAGACAAGGAAAGGACATATAATGAAGTTCTTAAAGACTGTAGAGTTGACGTGAAAAATGGATCAATAGACCCTCATGGTAGTTCTTAGAAAGCTCAAGAAGTAAGAGCTGACAGAGTATGTGCTCTGTTTTGCAAACATTAAGTCCATGAAGTATCAGAGTTAGAATGTGACAGTCTAAATGAGTAGACAGCTAGATGGGTAAAATACTGATTCTGTGGTCAGGATCAAAGTGCACTGGTTAATGGGATATAATCCCTGGAATTCTGGATGCTGCAGGAGTGGAGTTCAGGGGTCTGTCCTGGGACCTGTCAACTTCAACATCTTTACTCATGGCCTGGTGAGTTTGTTCTCAGCAGGTTTGCATTCAACAGCAAACTGGGGGACAGGAATCAGCCAACATGCTAAAGGGCTGTGTGCCATTAGGCCAAAAGCACAAATTCAACACGGGAAAATGCAAAGTCCTGTACCTAGGAAGGAATAGTAGAATCATACTAGGATAATTCAGGCTGGATGGGACCTCAGTAGGACTTCAGTCCAGCCTCATGCTGGAGAGGAGACTTGAGGGAGTATGGACATCATTGTACAGGTGATGTGACCTGGTGGAGCTGGCTGGGATGGGAGGATCCTCAGTTTGACATGGCACGTTTGAGAAAACATGCACCGTTTATGAGATTCAAGTTCTGAAGTGCAAACTGTAGTGAAATTTAAACTTACAGGATTACTGCAAAAGCTTGTTTGTCAGGATTTATTACATTTCATAGTTTGCTACAGGAATACCTCCTGGTTTTAGTATAACACAGGAGTATTTGAAACACAGAAGGGGTTTAGTGGTGGTGTTTTTAAGAGTTAGTGCACGCCAGACACTCTGAATAATCTGCTGGCACTATTTCATGCCAACTCTTGATTTTAAGTTGAGAATCTCTTTGGAAAGGTATTTCCAGAGCAGTTTTGCAGAAGCAGGCAGCTACCTGGCATAAAGCACAGACTGTGCCAGATGTGGGCTGGAACAGCATGGGGTTGGGTTCTCAGGGAGCTCAGGGTGGTGGCAGGCTGTCTGCAGGGACATGGGTGCTACCAGCCCAAACTCAGGCTGGCTTTTCGGCAGGATCAGCCAAGACTGAAGGCTGGCAGTGGACCAGGCAGAAGTGGCAGCCCTGGGATCCCCAAAGGAGAAATGTGGGGGGGAAAGGACCTGGGGAGAGAGCAGGGACTTTCAGGGCATGGAGCTAGAGGACGGCCTAGGAGTTTGTAAACACAAGTGTAAGGGCCATGTTCCTCTCTGTGTCCCAGTGAGCTTGTGGGGATCAAGGAGCACTGTGGGGCACTCCAGCAACCATGGTCAGCTCTGGAGGTGGCTCACCACCACTGGGCAGGTATCACTGTCCTGAATCCCATTGTACCACTGGAATCCAGACCTGTCCTGTATTCTCCACGGACCCTAAGAGTGCAAACTGTACTGTATCATTTGCCTCCATAGGAACTTGCTGTAAGTTGACGGACTTGTACTGACTCCAAAGCTTTTGTCTTGGAATCCATACCCCTTTTTCTCCAAAATCTTTGGTTTGGTAGCTCATGGATGCCCGTGCCAAGCCCATACCAGTTGTATTTGTGCTGGTGAAGGACCACTCAGTTATTTCCCCTCTGACAGCTGGAAAGTAGCCCTCAGCAACACTGCTTATGTGCTGCAGCATTGCTGGCTCAGGGTAGAGTCTGTAGTGGATCCTTCAAATCCAAAGCAGACACTACCATGTAGGGTTGATAAAGCCTAAATTCCCTATTATACTGTAAGTTGAGAGTAGTATCCATGTTGGGTTTAAGGACAGCAGGACAGCTTGAAAATCTCTCAAAATATAAATGTTTTCAGTGTCAGCTGTCAATGTTTTATAAGCCATTCTCTATCCACATTGACAACTAGCATATGAATAATAAAGAATAAACTTAAGACAAATAATTATGTACAATTACTACTTCCTCAGATGGTCATATTATGTTACTTAGGAACATAGTCTATTTTGTTGTTTAACTCTGTTCTGCTTGTGTTAACACAAGTGACTACTTTTGTCACCAGTTGGCTAAACTAATGCAGAGTTTGGAAAATACATTTCCTGAGCTAACAGCACAAACAAATAGCCACGAAAGAGTGAACCATTTACACGTTTCTGCTTTGGGATGCAAAGTTCAGCATAATTACAACAAATGCAAAAGATGCTGTACTAAAGTTTTAATTAAAAACAAAACCGAAATAAAATATACACAATCATTTTGAGTTTGGGAAACAGAAACAAGTCCCATTCTTCTTTGCCATATGGGCTAATAACCAGTTTTAATATGCTGCATTTGTGTCACCAAAGCCATTTATCTCAACCTGTTAAAAGTAAAGAACTTTAACTTTGGGGGAAAAACATCCACAGGCCACTTTCCATGGTCTTTCAAGTATTGCTTTGCAGTTAAAATGGAGATAAATATATAAACTAAGTATTTAATGTTATAATTTCATTCACTTCATAAATAAAATAATATTCTGCAAAAAATTACAATTTTACAGTATATTGAAAATATTTTTTAACCCTGGGTTGTGGACAGAACACATCATGGCCAGCTACGTGGAGTTGTGCCTGCACAGAGTTTTTAAATCAGTTTAGTGTAGTTCAAGAATACATTTCACAATAACATTGGGGTGAAAGATCAGCAGCAAGCTCTGTGGTACATGCTGAGTAACACTGATTTTGGATAGGAAGTGCAGTGCACTCTTTTGCCATTGGATACCCCAGGAAGACCCTGTCTGCCCACTCAAATGTACCTTATGGCACTGTCAGTAATGTGTATCCCACTGGTATCCACCAGGTATGATCAACTGAAGAGGTGCTTTGCTCTTCGTATTCCTTACAATTCTTAGACAAGTGGAAACAAGACATTTTAGTTAGGCTCTAAAAGAGTCTTATGTTTCTTCTGACATGCACCTGCACACAGGCACACCCCGCCACTCTAAAACTGAAAAGCAATCTATTAAATGCAAAGACGTATGAGAACGGGCCATGAAAGAATAGCCCTGGAGGGTGGGTAAGTATTTAATTGACAAAATTGTAAGTATTTAATTGACTTCAAATGTGCACAGAGTTTTAACACAGCTTTACACATGTGTGGGGCAAAATCCTTCAAATGATCCTTGGGAAGCCAGCTCCACACTCCCACCACAAGCCCAGCTGTTGATAATTGAGTCAGCATGAGAGTTTTCTTTATTTTATATGAAAAAGGACAAATGTATCCTGGACAGGGAAAAAAAAAAACCAAACCAAACCAAACCAAACCAAAATACAACGAAACAAAAACAACAACAAAAAACCCAGCACAAAAAACTCCCAAACAAACAAAGAAAAAATCCCCAAACAAGCTGACACCTAGCTGTGGGGTTGGGAGAGCCTCCAGTCCTGTCTAAAGAGGCAGCTATGTAGGCAATTGGCTATGGTACGAGAGTGGACCAAGACTGGTGGCCAAGGTTAAAGTTCTCCTGCCTCCCCTGTCCCCAGAAAGCTCTTAAAAATATCTAATTTAGTTTTTCCTCTCTCCTGCCACCTTCCCCACAAATATCTCCTCTCCTCCTGTATGGGAGGAGCACAGGAGAGCGTTGGGTGTGCTGGGTTGGTACTGAGGAGTTGCAGGGACCTGTTAGGGCTGAGTGCTGCAAGAGTGCTGCTGATTGGGTTTGTGGCTGGAGGTGGAGAGGGCAACATCTGTGATGAAGCTGAAGCACTCTTTGGCCCTGTGATGCATGTCACAGCTCTGACCCTGTAGCAGGGTTTGAGGAAATCTGTCCACCATGGCAGATCTGGCCTGGATCATTTCACATGAGCACTGGAGACAAGCCCATTTTCAGCCAGTTTCTAATGTATACAGGCTGAAGAATACAACCACCACCTCTGCATGGCAATTTTGTGATCTGTAGTGAATTTATGGTGATATTTCCAGCTGAAGTCATGAAATGCCACTGCTATGCTGACTACTGTAGTAGCGAAATCTGCAAAGTTTTTGCCTTCATCTTTTAAATTTTGGAAGTGGTGACACAGGACTAAAACCAGACTTCTGTGAAGCTCTAAAACACTTCTGCATGCATCTCCGGACGAGGGTGTGGCCAGACCAAGAAAGCACCTGGGTTGGCTGGTAGCTAAGCCACAGGTCTGGTGGGGACAATTGTAACAATCTGAAAAGAGTTTTTTTCATGTCTTCATCCTGATATGCATTATAAATATACAGAAAGGAAGTTTGGATATTTTAGAAAGGGAGAAGGATATGAGAGGATATAAAGATGCTCCATGATTTGAAGAAAATGCCTGGTGTGGAACATGGGGTTTCCTTCCCAAGGAGAAAGATAAACGCCCAAAGCATGGTCAGGAGTGGGGAAGCATGGAGGCATGGACAAAAAACCCAGCACTATATTATTGTAATATTGTTATATTATATTGCTTTGCCTACATCATGGTTTGTTTAGGTTTCATGAAGAAAGGAATCGTAAGTGTATTAGAAATGTTAACACAGTTTGTGTGGCTATGAGACATCAAGTGTCGTAATCAAAACCTAGATTTTCTGCTTGAATAGAGGACTAGAGCTGTAGGACAAGATCCAAGGTGGGGTTTTTTTGCCAAAAAGAGGGCATACCAGTTGAATCAAATTGACTACCACGTACATAAATTCTGCTGATGTGGACCAGGTCTTTCCCTTCTAGGGACACTGGAGCTGTGGCACTTAGAAAAAAAAAGCTTTTCTATTAAAAACATGAAACAAGCTAATTGTATTTTAAGGAACATTTAGCAAACTACAGGAAATATAGGGTTAATCCATAACAAACTTCAGTATTTACTCATTATACCAGAGCAATATTAAACTCTCCATGGGATTGGTGTTCTGAATAAATGGTAGCAAATCAATTTGACTAAAGATATGACAAGGATTTTTTTTTTCCAGTAACTAAGATATAAATCTTGTTATGAAACTTAAGTGAAACAAGGAGGAAATTCGCAGACTGTTGCTGAAAAGACTTGCTTGCACTTCCTTTTATAGTTATTTCATCTCATTCATATTTAAACAATCTCTGTGATTGATAAGAAAAGATATAAAAAGCTTTCAGTATAATTGTGATGAAGTGGGAAGATCCATTGAGAACTCGTAAATCAAGAAAGAGGAAAAGTAATTACAGCGTATTGAGCATCTTCCTTTATTCTCATCCAATTGAGTAAAACATTTACAGCATGCCAAAAACAAAGAAAATGCAATAATTATGTCATAGAGCTGATATTTTCTTTGGGAACACTGAAAAGTACAAAATAGGGCATTTGCCAGCTAGGAGCAAGTTTTTCAGCAAGAATTATTGACTTTAATTATCCTGTGATAGGGCTTTTAAAATATCGTATAATCTACATTTCAGATTTTGAGTACATCCCAGGCTAGATCTCTTTGCAAACTCTCTGCTGTAATGCCACATGTTCTCACAGGACAGGGAGAGCCTCAGGCTCTCTCCCTGTCCTGCTTCCAGGAGGTTTGGCTGATGTGTCCAAACAATCCTTAATAGTGTGATGGCTATTATTGAGCTCTTTCAGCACAGTGTAATTCATCCCATTAGCAATTACAGTTCAACACAAAAGTGTCCTCAAGACAGCTACCTTTCCTATAAATCTTGTTAAAATCAGTTTTTAATCATGTTTGCCTGATGTTGGTGTATGATCTGTGCTGTTTGAGTACTTGTAGAAAACTCAGGCTCTGACTGGCTAACTTCAGCTGGAAAGTTGTCTTCGTCAAAGCCTCCTTACCCCTCTGTTTTCTGTCAAATGCCCTATTACCAGACAAATCTTCCATGCTGCAACCTGTTTCCCCCAATCTTTCCCATATTTACAGAAAGTTTTGTAGTTCCAAATTGGCTTGTCTCATCCTGAACACAATCTTTGCCTGATTGCAGGAAAGGAAATGGCTCATAAGCTGTTTTCTTCCTAACAAAGTACAAATGTTGACAAATGCTAATTGAAGTTGTGATTACTGAAGAAAGGATAATATATGGGAAGCCTGAACGTTGATTTTCATAAAAATGCGGAAGGAAGTACATCTGCAAGAATAGAAACTCCTTTTCTTATAAATCATATACTTTACCATTTAATGTCGGGTTTTGTATTTTGCTTCATTTGATGTATGCTGAGTGTTTACCTTTAACAATTTAAAAAATTAATTGCTGCAATCACTGTACCAAACTTACTTCAAAACTTATAATGAATCAGTTTAAGATCCAAAAAAAAAAAAAAAAGTGTAAAACCATAGAAAATTTCTTCCATTTTCCACTCTTTGCAGACACCTAGCAGTATTTATATCGTCAGTAATAAAATACTTTTCTTTTACTTTTGTACTCCACAAAATTTCTTTTAAAGTGTCATACAGCTAATCCTCTGATTTTATTAGTAAATATGAGGGTAAAAAAATTTCTGTATAGGTCAGAAGAAAAGCAGGATTCCCACCTTTCAGTTTTTCACACTGGGAGCTCACTTTTTACTAGTGTTATAACTTTATTTATAAATAAACATTTAACTTCTCCTTATTTGAGTTATCTTCCTCCTGATCAGAACTGTTACGAGCTGCAACTTCCAGTTGGTAGGCTGTGTGCCATCTCTCTTTGCTTGCTTCCATAAGAAATATTTTAAACTGATGGGGAGTAGATTTAGATTAGATATTAGGAAGAAAATCTTCACTATGAGCAGGGCGAGGCACTGGAATAGGTTGCCCAGAGAAGCTGTGGATGCCTCCTCCTTGGAAGTGTTCAAGGCCAGGCTGGATGGGGCTCTGAGCAACCTGATCTAGTGGGAGATGCCCTTGCCCATGGCAGGGAGGTGGAACTAAATGGTCTTTAACATCCCTTCCAACCCAAATCAATAGTTAGCCTGGGAGATAGCGTGTCCTGTAAAGCTAGAGGGCAGATGGGAACCTGTAAATTAATGTCTCATGAAAGTCTAACTATTTCCATAACTTTGCAAACTCATACATGTTGAGGTTTGTTTTATGGCGCTCTGTGGGTTTCGTTCTGTGCCTTCCTCTTTGTTTTACCACTTCTTCTTTCTCAAAACACTCTATTTCTATACTGATTTTAGTATCATATATTCATTGTGCACAAGAACTAACTTCATTGCATCAACCACTTCCTCCCTCGTCATTTCTTTTAATATAAAAAAGCCATTCTTTAGCAAAACCATGTGAAAGGCAGAAATCAGAAGGGAGACATTTCAGTCTTTGGTCAGAAGCAGGCAACACAAGGAAAGGCTTTGGAAAGAACTGCACAAGTATTGTCTTGTAAGCCTCAGGCTGCCTTATTTCTTCTTCTTCGTCTTTTTTTTTTTTTTTNTTTTTTTTTTTTTTTTTTTTTGTCGGAAGGCACTTTCTTATTAGTCACTAACAATACCCAAACATCCAAGTAAGACTGGAAAATAATACTTTACTGCAAGTTTCAGTCAGGTTAGCAAAGTTATAAATGCCTTCAAAGTAACTGAGGGGTGAAGACAGAAATGCCACACCTATTTTATAGCAACATTGCCAGATGCTTTGATAGATCCATTATAAATTCAACTTACATTATTCTAAGCTAAGATTGATATCTAGTTGCTGTTCCTTGGATACATTATTTCTTTCCTTATCTCACTGATTCTTTTCATAGCATACAGTAAGAAATTTATTAATAATGTATGAGATTTCCTGGTAAGATATGGTTCAACAAATGCTGTTATTACATTTTTCTCTTTTTTCCATATAACCTTTTTCCTTTATTGTTTTATCAGTCTTTGCTGTTTGGGCATCTCCACTGGAGCAATGCTGGCTTCAGTTATCTGGAATAGCATATATTATACAAAAATGAGATTGGAATTGTTCGGTATTTCATTACGGTGTAACTGTAACCTTTTTGTGGCACTTCCTATTTGTTTTTCATTTCCTTGGGGTCTTTTAAAGGATTCAGTTCTTATGTCTGGTATATTTTTGCTTTGGCGTAAAAAGTAACAGGATATTGAGTAAAGATTTGGATGAAAACACAGAGGAGAAGAAAAGGAATGAAAAATCAGTTATCAATGTATGAATAGTTTGAGGGCCACTTTAAGCTGAAAATAATCTGGAAGCCACTTCTGGGAAATGTGCCTTGTGAGCATCCCTAGGTGTACCTGCACCAAGCAGGACTGCACACAGCATCTTCAGCCTGAGAACTTTATGTTCTCTTCCCAGTCCATTCCCATAACTGTAGATCAGCACAGAATACTTCCCCTCTCAAATTTTCTGGAGTAACCTCATGTTCAATCTCTAGCCAGTCTAGCAGCGTCAAAGTGATACCACTTATTTTAAGGGTTTTTAATAATATACTTTTTCCAAACAGTGGGACTTTGAAATGAGTTAAAGCAAGAATGGATGAGGAGCTGGGTACATAATGCTAAGGAGGGTGGGAATGCTCAGGCCAGGGACTCACATGAGTCCAAAACAAGGTACATGACTACACCAGGCGAAACTCCAGCCCAAAAGTATATGCCCATGAATCTGCTCAACAGTTCACTCTGTGGACTGAAGCACCCATGAACCAACCAGCATTTATTTCCAAATAAGGTTGTTGCTACAGACTCCTTGATCCAGGATCTCACAGATGCTGTATCCTCTTTTTGGAAGAGCTAGTTTGGCAGGTGCAGCTCCTCATTATAACTGTGAAACTGCTAAAAGTGCTTTTTTAAACTTTCATTTTATTTTCCATTTGAAATGCCTATTCTCTCTGCATTTGGAGGTAGCAGCTGTAGCTGGCTCTATAATTTGTTGGGTATGGCATCTCCTACATAGAAGAGGTTATGAAACATAAGCGAAGTAAAGTAACTTATAGCAGTGAAGAGAGACACCTCCAGCTTTCATAGAAAGAAGGCTGTGATAAATCTGTGCCTTGGGCAGCCACTTCATGTTATCTCTTGGACACTCAATCAGGACTCCATAGAGAGATATCAAGATCTCATTTTCCTGGGACCAAGTCAGAAGCATTTATGAGGCCACCAATGACAATTAGTCAGCCGAAAACTCCCTGCTTAACTACTTTCCTGGAGACTTTTAGGAATCTTCCCAAGCTCCGCCTACTGGAATAATTCTTTATAGCAAACAACCAGTCAGTGTTTTCAAAGACTCAAACAGTACCTGTATATGATATAAAGATTAGTTTCAGCTGCCAGCATTAAATACAAGCTTTACCCAAGCTCAGCAGTATTTGGATTGGGTTTTTCACTGGGGCCCCTCAGAAATGAGTTTCTACAATCCTGATTCAATCCAAGAACCATTTACTCATAGCTGTTTTGTTGCTGGCTCCAGACATACTGCTCATCCGGTGGAGCTCTGCTCATTGGGAGTAACAATCCACTGTCATTATTTCATTTCCTCAGATATTTAAAAAATAAAATGCAATTGTCCTATTTTAATCTAAATTTTTGCTGTAGCAGTAAAACAGAAACAATAATTAAAGCCATCACTCAAAAACAAGGGCGCAAATGCTGATGTTTGTTTCTTTCCTTGCTCTCTGGAAGCCAGCCACAAAGAAGGACTATTAGGTGCTAGCTGGTCTTCCTTAGGTAGGAGGAAGCAAAGCAGAATAGGGAGTGCTTTCAATGAGATGTGATGTTCAGAGCTCTGAACTTGCTTTGTTTTTGCCACACACAGCTGCCACAAAAGGAAGCAATCTTCAGCATTCTAAAGAAAAATCCAAAGAAACACCCATCCAGCTTGCATGTTACAATGGTTGAAGCACAGTGTTATCCAAACTGTGCTAATTATGGTTGAAATTAACACACAAATTGTGTTAATCACATCTGTTGAAATGCATTGAGGAACTGCCAGAACAGTAGGATCTCGAGCAGTGACATTTTTCATACTTTTTATATGTGAGCAAGTTTTGCTAGTCATTCTGCAGGGATTGAGAAGAAAATTGGGAAAAAGGTCAGAAATGCACTATTTTTGAAATGATCCTCAAATCTTGAGTGCAGAAGCATCTATACTGCACTGGCAGACAGAGCAGAAATAGAAACAATGGTCATTATCATACTGTTGTTCAAATTTGTAAACTGTCAGTTCCTCCCATTTTACAGTGGCCAGTAATCAACAGTGTCAGCAGAGAAGGCCAGGAACCAGACAGCCCCAGCAGCTGATATTTGCTAGAGATGATAATCCCCCAACAGAGGCTTGTGCTGTGTTTGTGATCCTGTGGCCTCAGCCACCATCAGCCAGCAGGTATCAACCTTGATCCCAGAAAATGTGGTACTGACAAGAGTTTGTGAGAGTGTGCTGTGAGTAGGTCACTAAAATATTCTGTGTTAAAAAACCTGCCAAAAAATGCAGTGACACCAGCACATCTGGTTGCAGCATATGGGTTGAGAAAGACCAGCTGAGGCTCTTTATCAAAATGCTGTATCTCTGAAAGGAGCTATGGTCTTCGGCAGCTTCCAGACTGTGGGGTTGATTTCTGCATTGTCTCTATTTACTTTACAGCACATTTGATTCTCTAGGAGAGACTAGAAACGCTGCCAGTCACTGCCACCACTTCACATTGGTGGGTATGGGTAAAGCCTGCCATACAACTCCTTGTTCTAGAAAACGTAAGGGGTGGAAATAGTCCATCTAGATGGCCACAAACTACTTTATTTCTCATATATAGCCCAAGGAAATGCAAAAATGCCTTTCTTCAGCTGTGCCTTTACTGGGAAGACCAGCCCTTAGGAATCCCAGGCCTTTGAGACAAGGGCAAGTGTGGAGCAAGGAAGACTTACCCTTGGTGGAGGAGAATCAAGTTAGGGCACATTTAAGCAAATGTGCAACCATGGGACCTGATGGGAGGCATGCATGGGTGCTGAGGGTGCTGGCTGATGTCACTGCGAGGCCACTTTTGATTGTCTTTGAAATGTCATGGGGCCTGGGAAATGTTCCTGAAGAGCGGAAGAAAGCAGATGTTACTCCTATCTTCAAGAAGGGGAAAGAGGGTGATCCAGGGAACTGGTCAGCCTCATTTTGATCCCTGGGAAGGTTACAAAGCAACTAACCCTGTAAATCATTTGCAGTGAGTATTAAGCATGTATTTGCAAAGGGGAATTCATGGTTACCCAATGTGACAGACTGCAATGAAGTGACTAACTAAGTGGGGGAGGGTAGAGCAGTGTATGTCATTTACCTCGTCTTCAGAAAGGCTTTTGACACTGTCTCCCATAATATTCTCATAGACAAGCTGACAAAGTATAGGGTAGATAAATGGACAGTGAGCTGGATTGGAAAGTGGATGAACTACTGGGCCCATGGATCAGCAACACAAAGTTCAGTTATACAAAGTTCACTAGTGGTGTGTCTCACGGGTTGATATGGGGACCAAATCAGTGTAACATCTTCATTGCTGACCTGGAAAGAGTGCACCTTCAGAAGCTTTGCAGATGATAATAACCTAAGAGGAGTGCCTGATACTCCAGATGGTTGTGCTGCCATTTGGATTGGCCTCAGAGGCTGGAAAAATGAAAAGAGGAATTTCAACTGTCATGGAATCAAAGAATGGTTGAGGTTGGAAGGGACCTCTGGAGGTCATCTGGTCCAACCCCCTCCCATTGGTCATCTGGTCCAACTCACTCAGGGTCACTTCGACCATGTCCATAATCCATAATCCCCATTGTGTGATTCTGTAAACATCTGCTATATACTGCTATCAAGGCTGAGATGCTGGGTTCAATGGAGGCTTGGTCTGACTTTATAAGCACTTACCTGCATCCCTTGACAGAATTTTCCCTTATTTCAGAATATGAACGATATGTTCTGCTGAAAGATCATTTCATCGATTCATCCTATAATAATCAGAGACTTTCTGCAGTTATAGATGGTCCACTGTATCTAATTATACCCCTACATTATGCATAATTTAGATGCTATGAACACTGTGCTATGTTCATCTTGCTGTCTGCAAGCTTTCTGAACTTGTTCAGTAGCTGCTTTTGGAAGAGCAGGGCTATGGCTGCTCTGTGGAAGTGAAACCTGGACTCAACCTGCCACTTCATTACTATCAGTACCTGCTGGAAAACCAGCTGTCTGGAAAATTACATGCAGGGATATTTCAACCAAGGGCAAATAGATAATGTACATGCCAGCACTACAGTAGTTGCTGACTGGATTCTGCAAAGAGTCCAAGGACAGAACTGAAACTGGTGTACAGCTCTGGATCTTTGAAATCAGAGTCTAAATGTGAGTCAGTCTCCAATTTAGAATTCCTTATGTGTAGCAGGTAACATCTCTGCAATGGACCAAACCACCAATGACATTTCTGAGAAAAATGAATCTGAAAGGTTAGACATAAACAGTAAAACCATAATTGCACATTAGTTCTGAAAATGGCTGAAAAAGGCAGTGTATGAAGGATGTTATTGAAAAAGTATCATAGGTGTGTAACAACCCTCTTACTCTTTTTATTGCTGTTGTCCTTGTGAAGCTGTGTATCAGCCTTTGATTTCCTTTAAGTCTGTTGTCCTTTTTATCAGATGGTCTCAATGACAACTGAATAAAAGGACTGTCTGGTTCAATAGATCAATCCAATAATTAGTAGGATGTGTGTGACCCATTTCGAGTGGGGACTATAGGTGTCCAGAATTATCTTTCTCCTCTGTACACACAAATGCACATGCAAACTGTGTCTGCAGAAACCGACAGTAGATACAAAATAAAAGTTTAAGTGCCAAAGTTAAAGTTCCTCTGCATAGCAGTTCTACCCTCTGGCTTATCAATTATCTTTATTGTATATAATTTGTGTCTTTATTGTATATTTAAGGTGTGCCTTATTCTAAGTGCCATATTATGACAGACTGTCTGCAAAAGTATTTTCACAGATCTCAGTAGGAACATTTGTGGGGTGAAAATTATTAGAGCTTTAAATTTATCTGGGTACTGAATTGCTGCTAGTTTTGAAGGAAGTACCAAAATAGCTAAAATGTTCTAGACCTAAGGCATTACTCAACATAATATTAAATCTTTGAAATTTGGGGCCTGAACTCATTTGCTGATATCTATTACTCTGCCAGAAAAAAAGGTGGAAAGTGGCACTTGCAAATTATATACTATTTTGTCTTGTGAATAAGTTACTTCCTCATGAATCTTTGTCAAAACCAGAACAATTTCAAAATTGTAGTGTGTCTGACGCATTGAGGGAGGGTATAGAAAAACAATTACTCATGTGAGATTCTGTACTACTGTCTGTCTTGGTTCCCCACTAAAGTCAAGAGACACACAGCACCGTGAAGAACCCTCAAGCGCTTTACAGGAGTGCCTGTAAGTAACACTTTAAGGTTAATATCAAGGAACTTTGGACAGTAATCATGAACTGAGCTAGCTGTTCTGAGGTAAAAGGACTTGCTTTAAATTAACTGTTGTCACCTTACAGATTGGAGAGTCTATTCCTAAAGTCTGTGAAACAATTTACTCCTAAACTCTACCAAAAGTATGTATAGAGCTATTCTGTGTAGGAGAAGGGACTATGTAATCTCGTATGTTCCCTTCCATTCCTCATGCTGGAATTTTCTGTGTTTTGTAGAGTTGTTATTGGCAATAGGCAAACTGCCATTTGGGTTTCCCAAACTGTGCCTCCATTCCTTCCCATGCTTTAAGGGAAGAATATGTCTGTGGGTTCGTTGTATCACAGCTTCCTAACACAGCCCACAGTGTTATGAGAAAATTTGATTTCTTGTCCTATGTCCCTTCCATAGCTGTCCATATTCTGTGGCTGCCCACAACACATTTTCTGTGTCCTCTGAGTGCCCAGCTTGGTCAAATACAACCTGTGCTGGCAATTAAGAAACACAGGGAGAGGCTCATCTCCCCTTAGCTCTGTCTGAGAGTGTCCAGACACTTTTCACAGTTGAGCTAGAGAAGAAGTTCTCACAGAATGCAATCCATCTTCTGTGAGGGTGGAATTCTAAAACAGGTCTGAAGTAATGGTTCTGGGTTACTGCCCTTTTCTCTTCATTGACATATAGACAGCTCAGGTGTGGACATCACAGAATCACAGAAGACTTGGATTGGAAAAACCCTTTTTAAAGATAATCTAGTCCAACCTCCAGTGCTATAGACATCTCAGATGGCATTTAATCAATTTGTGGCATCCCAAAACCTTGTAATATCTTGCAGTGTTCAGAATTATCCCAAGCTATCTATTTCCAATACATGAAGAAAAAGAGATCTCAATCAGTTGCTATTTTTGCTTGTTTGTTTTGCTTGTGTATAAATTGTTTTATTTGCATTGCTGTGTTGTTTAGTATTTCAAGTTCCTATGTGCACATATATGATTAGATATTTTAGTCATTCCTTCTGTTTAATGTGTTTAGTACCATTTACTTTCCTTCCTCAGGCAGTTAAAAGCAAATAATGTGAACATGAGAAATGATGAGGGTGTCAATGAAGCCCTGAGGATAGCTGCAGTAAAGTTGCTGGATTTTTGATTAGGCTTTTATTTCTCTGTTGAATGCCCTGCATTGACCAAAGGAAATAAACTGTGACTCGCTCCTGTCTTTTTGCTTTTACTATGCCATAGTTCAGCACTGGATTTTTTGATGGTATCCAAAAAAGGGAAGTCATTTTCTTACAGTTATCTGATACAGACTAGAAAAGAAGGCTCCTGAAACTGCCAAAAAAGGAAATATTTGGTTTTATATTATTATTATGTGCTTTCTCTTCTTTAATTCCTGTATAAAACCCTGACAGGATTTGTGAGGCAAAGATCACTGTGAAGCTGGGCATCGATGGGATCAAAGTTTCCCATTTAACCTAATGTTTCTCTTAATAAGACTTTGTTTTTATATTTAAAGATCCTGCACACCATTCTGGGCAAAGGGCCTGCCAAACTTCCATACTCCTCCTGAGATCAGCCCAAACAACAGTGCTGTGCCGAGAAAGTTATATCAGATTTGGTGTGAAGGTGCAAAAACTGGGTGGTACTATTCAGTCCTAACTCAATGGCACTTGTAGTCCTCAGGCTTTGCTGACTTAGATCTGTATCAAAATAGAAAGTAGACTTAGAGATCTGACTCCTTTTGTCATGCTTTGCCAAGTCAGTTGTGTCTTTGTTAAAAAAAACCAACTAATTATTTAGTAAATCTCTCTCTATATATAGTTAAACTATATATTTTTAGGAGACACCTGCTTCTTCAATTATATTAAAAAATGGCAAGGTGTTTGCATGGGTGACTAATCCATATACTAGAAATGTAGACCTGCTGTTCACCTCTAAGGAAGCAATAGCCTGGGTAGAGAAGGTTTCACAAACACTCTCTGCAAATATTTAGAGTTTCAATCTATTGCAGTTGGACTAGATGAATGTTGTTGACCCCTTCCAACTCAATTATCCTATTCTATTCCATTCTCTCTGTAGCAAGCTATCATCAGCTGCAGGGTGAGCAAGGGAGTAGGACAGGACCAAACTGGTAGTTTGATGTAGCCACAACTACTTGGACAACGAATATGGAGAAATGTCCATAGAAGGCAGGGAAGAAATCATACATAGTGTGAACATATACTATAAAAAAATTACATAGCTCTAGCACAGAGCTCATGGCTGAGCTGGATTTTCTAGGGACTCCTGGTGCTATGTACTTCTCTTCTGCTTACTCAAATCTGTAGCCATATCTGAAATATCACAAGCAGGATTTTAAAAACGCTTTTAAATTTTTCATGGTTTTTTTTTTTTAATGAAACTTGTTGGTTTTTTAAAATATGTTGCATTAAATTCAGTACATCACAAGCCTCAAAAACTGTGGCCCAACCTCCTTGCCAGAGAAGCTCCTTTGGAGAATTTGTTTTTATAATTACTCCTGCCAGCACACCATATGGTAGAAGAATATCATGCTTCCAGAGCTGAGTAAATATTTCCTAGAGAGGAAAATTAAAGCATAGAGAGGTTCCCCTTGGACCCAACTAAAAAAGCAGTTACAGAAGCAGAACTAGAGCACAAGAGTTTCCAGCTCTCCTCTGTGGGAGTGGGAGTTTCTCATCACTAGAAACTATGGTGGAAAGAAATTGGCAGTTCCGAGCAAGAAACTGCTTTCCAAGAATAATTCTTCCCTTATGCTACATAAATAATGGTAGCAGCCCCCACCTTAGTTCATGTTACAGGACAGAAGATAAAGTACTTTGCTTCAGACTGCAATTGAAATGAAGGCTTTTTTCTTGTCAGCCTCCTGTTAAAATTCCTAAGTGCACTTAACACATTCAGGAAAGCTTTTGTGATTCATGTTTTTAAGAGGAATCATGCCAGAAAACTCTCAACGTTTAATATTTCTTTAAGCTCTGAATTAGCCTCTTTAGTGGTGCCAAAAATTTATTTCTACCTCTAAACCAGAGTATTATTTTCCTTTCCCAAGCATTCACAGCTGTTTAAGTGCCTGGTGATATTAGAATGTTCAGCCTCCAAACATTTTTTTTAGGTTTAGAGTTTTTTTCCTTTGAGTGATTCTCCTGTACTCAGTGCTGAGTGTCTATGTGTGTTGCTGATGCCTTATGAGGGGAAAACTGAGGTGTCAGACAAGCAACAGAAATGCACACTGTGAGCCTGACTCTTACCCTGGAAAAGTCTGAGCTTAGAGATGGGCTCTGGAGGGGGTGGAAATGCTCCCTTTGCAACCTTCAGTGACCACGGAGAGACACCTGAGCATCCATACCACAGGCTCCAAAATTCACTGTGTCCCTACAATGCCTTTCCTGCCTTAAAGCTCTGGATTCATGCAGGTTAGGGGCAAACCTACCATGTATGTTCTGAGGGATGTTACTGCAGGGATGTCATGCAACAGCATTGAATCTGCCCAGAAAAGGAGACTTTTTGATTATTTTCAAGTTCTGCCCATATTTCACAAGTCTCCAGCCTCCCAGTTCAGAAGTACTTTTGTTTAATCTAAGGATGCAGTCATGCCAAAATCCCAGTTGCATATTGCAACCATTTACTGAATGCTTATACACATCAACACAAATTCACCATACCCACGTAAGAAAACGCTCAAAACGACGCAAAACTGTGCCTGAGAACAGCTGTGAAATTGGTGCTGATAAAGAAAACTCAAATGTGTTATTTTCTCACACCGATGTGAATATGAGGCTAGATAAATGCTAGGCTTTTTGCATTTTATTTTGTTAAGGCTTCTTAATTCAAGAACAGAATGCCAGATGTATTCTCTGTGCAGGACAACTTTCCTTAGACCTACAAAGAAGTTGTGCTGGCACATACTGTTTAACAACCTGATCACAGAAGCAGAGGATTCAATTACAAGGTTTGCTGGCTGTCAGGTCTGGTTCTGCTTGATTTCAGGATCATAAACATCTCCTTTTTGATTATGTTTCCTAAAAACATCTTTTAGTAGAAAGAGGACAAAGCAGACCATCCACATAAGCAGAAGGGCAGCTCCACTCGTGGTAGAGCTGGAGCCAGGTGGCTCGTGTGCTGACTCTCCTCCCCATTTCACTTGCAGCACCTTCCCAAATATGGCGACTTCTACTTATTCTGGGGCACTGATCAACTAATTTTGCTCCTGTGAAGGAGCTGTTAATTGCTCTTATACTCCATTTACAGCTGAGTTCACTTAGGCCCTGGAGGGAAGCAATTTTCTTAGCCTTCCCAGGCCCTGTGAAGGCACCAGGAATTAGGCCCACCCTGAGAGCCTACTGCCCACCGTTTGCCTGTGCTGAACTGGTTAAACACAGAAAACACTCAGCATTTTTCAGGATAGTCCTCAGCACTGTAAAGGATCAGGCCCAAGTAAGGCCAAGGAAAAGCAGCACATCAGTCCAAGAAGGTCCCAGCTGGGGTTGGATGCTTGCTCCCGTCTTGTTCAGCTCCTGTTTCACGCAAAGGAGATAATGACACAACTAATAACTAATTACAGTGAGAAGAAGGGGGGAATGTTGCAGTGAATGCTAGCAGGATTCATAAAGTCTAATGCTAATAAAATAAAGTATGTGTACAAAATTATAGTTTAGTTCCTGGCTACCTGCTGTGTTCAAGCTAAGCAAAAGACAAAGGAATATTTCAGGATGTATTTTACAAAGACAACTATTCCCTATTTAAGATAAACTTACCACTGTTTATTTTATTTAATTGGTATCTCATTTGTTCTAGTATGTTAAAAGGCTAATATGCATATAAATTGACCTTGCATCTTTGGACAAATTGCACTATAAATATTATATTGTAAAAAAAGAAGGGGAGATATGAGCACTGAACCATCTCCCATCAAACTGAATTGAATCACAGAAATACTCTGTAATTTACATAACGGGCATGCTGGTAGGCAGGAGAGATGGTGACAAGCACAAGCTATTAGGGTTAAAAGGGTTAAACACAAACTTGCAGAATGGTAAGGTTGGAAGGGACCACAGAGAGTCATCTGGTCCAACCTCCCTGCTCGAGAAGGGTCATCTCAGAGCACACTGCACAGGATTGCATCCAGATGATTCTTGAGTATCTCCAGTGAGGTAGATTCCACAACTTCTTTGGCAGCCTGTTCCAGTGCCCAGTCACCCTCATGGTTATGAGAGACTGGAAAGATTGATGTCTCGAGACATTTTGGGGTGCATGTGTGTGGGGGAAGGGGCAGGTTGAGCCTTGCCCTGGTGAGGCAGTGCCCTGCCCTACACTCCCTGCCCCTAGAGCCTGTATCCCAGCCTGGCAGTGGCTGCCAATCACTGGCACACTGGAGGCAATGTTCCACACCCCACCCCTGGAGCTCCTTAACCCAGCTCCTAAGTGGCCAAATGACTGAAAGTCCCACCTGGAGGAAGGGCCCAGGAATGCTAAGGGGTGTTTAAAGATGAACATGAGGCAAGCACGTCTTGACTCTACCTCCTCATGGAATTGCTATCAGCTGAACACCACTGGAACCCAGGAGTGGTAGTTATGTATGTTATGTATTTTCTGTTTTTCTCTCTTTCTGTTTCTAATTATTTCTTAGAATTTTTGAGTAATTTAACATCGAACAGGCTTAGAGTTTACTAAGTTAATGCTTTGAGAAGTGTTTTATGTTGACTGAATGTTGCACTAAATCTTTTGCCAAAGTTCTCTGATTTTCTAAAGTTGCCTGTGAAGTTTTTTAGTTGTTTTGACCTCTTGAGAATATCTTGTCCGTATTTGTCCTGTGTATCTGACTCAGAGTACATGAACAACTGTAAGCCCTTTTAAGAGCCATGTAGAGCAAGGTTTTTGGGGACCTTTCAACAGTAAAGAAGCTTTTCCTCAAGTTTGGGTGGAACATCCTGTGCATCAGTTTCTGCCCAGTGGCTCTTGTCCTGTTGCTTGGCATCACTGAGAAGAGCCTGGTTTCATCCTCTTGGCACCTTCCCTTCAGATATTCGTATACATTGATGAGATTCCCCTCTCAGTCATCTCTTCTTGAAGCTGAACAGGCTCAACTCCCTCAGCCTGTCCTCCTAAGAGAGATGCTCCAGTTCCCTCATCATCTTCATAGCCTTTCACTGAGCCTGTTTCAGGAGCTCCATGTCTCTCTCGTACTGAGGAGCCCAGAACTGGACACAGAACTCCAGATGTGCCTCACCAAGGCTGAGCAGAGGTGCAAGACCACCTCCCTCAAACTGCTGGCAGTGTTCTTCTTAATGCACCCCAGGACACCACTGGCCTTCTTGGCCACGAGGGCACACTGCTGGCTCATGGACAGCTTGTTGTATATGGACCAATTTGTAGGTGTGCTATCCCAGGAGAGACCCAAAGAAGGAATGGTGCCTCTGAGGCACACTTTCTTTGCTCTGTACTAACCTATCTCCATCTGAAGAAGCTGTGCTTCACTCCCATCCCTGGGCAGTGTGCACATGCTGCTCTACCAGCTCCTTCCTCCCTGGCAGCTGCTCTGGCTGCTCCTCACAGACTGAGCCATGCTCCACTTCATGGGTGTACCAATATGAAGTTTCCATGCTCCTCTCTTTCCCTTCTTGGTGCCTACAAGGCAAAGCTAGTGTCTGTGGGGAGCAGTGGGTGCTACGGGAGGCTGGTGTCTCTCTTATACATACACATCCCCCCCCCCACGCACAGGCACATGTGAACCATTATCTCTACACAGCTAATGGGAAATCAAAGTGTGCAAAAACATAAAAGGACAAAAGATAGAAATCCTTTTGGAGTCACCTCCTCAATATTTATATCTGTAACATTGAGGACAAATATTTTGGTCACATGTGTGGCAGTTCAGCCCCGTATGAGTCAGACCTGCATATCTTGCAGTGTGAAGAAGTATTGGAGAGCCGGTTAAAAGCACATCATTGTTTGTACTGTGACCCTGTAAATAACAGTGTTTTTCTTTTCCTTTCCTTTTAGTTTGAGCCATTTCAGTGTCAGCAACAATCAGAAGAAATGCAAACTTTCATCTCAATAGCTTGGAATGCATGGGAAATTTTTATATCTGAAAAGAAGCCTGGCTGGAAGTATCAGATGCAGCTTTTTGCAGTTTGCTCTGCAGTTGGCTTCCTCTCCAGCTTTCTTTTTTTCCTTAGCATGCACTTCTCCTTAGCACACCATTCTTTGGGGCCCTTACTGATTTCTGGATTCATCTGGATTTTGCTTTCTATCATGCTCTTCTGTTTCAAGCACCTGCGCTGTTTTAGTGTTCTGTTCCTCCTTTCTTGTGGACTGAAAAATGGCAGGGATGCTCTTATTACTGCTGGCACTGGTGTTGTGGTGGCCAGCAACATACAAAATATTTTTCACAACCTAAAGGTTCTGACAGACAGTATAACCTGTCATTTAAAGCATGAGCAATTTGCCTTGATAAAATATTATATTGAGACAATAAAATGGATTTATGAGGCGGCCAAGCTTCCTGCTGAACTACCTAAAGATATAGTGGTCCTAAAGCATGAATTCACACCATCTTATTCAATTTCAGACGATGCATTAAAACAAGAGCTAAATGACACAGAGCAAGAAATCCAGAGAATGGCTAACCAGATATCTTTTATGTTGACTATACTGCCCTACATAGGTCAGAAAGTATTGCCTATAGTTGGGTTTTTTCTAGTTTCCTTTGGAACTGGCCTCTTTATCAGAAGATTTGTGGGTTGTCATAGCACCAAATTTAAGAATACTTATATCACAAAACAGTTCATTGCATTTGATGAGCACCAAAAGCAACAGCGAGGACCCTGTCTTCTGCCACTTAACAGAAAAGAGAGAAAAGATTATGTGACAATCCCATCTTTCTTCTTCACAAGAAAGGACAGGAAAAAAATTCTGTGTTCTTTTCTCCCTGTAATTATTCATCTTTGCATCTGGCTTCTGTTTGCTGCAGTAGACTCTTTGTTTTATTTGTTAATTATTTCTGTGAACAAACATCTCCGAGAAGTACCGGATCTAGACATTCAACTCAGTCTCTTTCAGAATGTAAGTATGTATCAGTACCATATATTTCTTAGTTTAGTGTTGAAAAATTTCCCTTCATCTCCAGCAGCTGCAAGAGTAGACATATAGCCAATGACCCATCAATTCTTTCCTGGAATATCATTTATTTCAAAAAGGGCCGTTGCCTCTACAGATACATATGCTGGATGGAACCAGACAGTTCTTTCCAGAGCATTGTCGTATTTCTAGAGAATGGTAAAGTTTAGAAGAAGGGCTTTCATTCTTCCATGTATATATATGAAGAAAACTGGAAGCTTAAAATTGACAACTCACAAAACTGACATTTGTGAAGCACTACTTTTATAGTCAAAAGTCACTGTGACACTGACGTAAGAGATGCCTACCTTTCTTTAACCAAGTAGTGTGAGGAGCTCATTAGTTGTATGTATGAGTGTATACACACTAAATAATAACTTGTTGCAAAAATCTTCAGGTTCCTCTGGCAGAAGCAGCAGCAGCATAGAGAACTATAGATTAACTAGGTTGGAAGATAAGTCTGGAGGCCATCAAGACCAACCTCATGCTCAAAACAAGGTTGGATGAACAAACAACTGGCTAGAGCATGGTGCTAGTAATACCGAGGTTGTGGGTTTGATCACCGTGTGGGCCATTCACTTAACAGTTGGACTTGATGATCCTTGTAGGTCCCTTCCAGCTCAGAATATTCTGTGATTCTGTGGCAAAGTGCAGAGACAGATCAGATTGCTCAGGATCTTGTCTGAATACTCTTAAAGGTGGAGATTTCACCTTTAGTGCAAAGTAAAGCTGCCCAATTTGTTAGCTCAAGAATTATTCATACCAACTAAATCAAACAAGGGCAGCAGGAGGTCAGCATGGGTGAGCAAGGACCTCCTGGAAAAAGCATAGACTAGGTGAAAGAGGGGACAGTGGTCCCAGGAGGAATGTAGATACACTGATTGTATAAGGATAGGGGCAGGAAAGCCAAAGCCCACCTGGAGCTGAATCAGGTAAGGCAGGTGAAAGGCAGAACAAAGGGCTTTTCCAGGTCCATACTCAGCAAAAAAAAAAGAGATGGGGAAATGTAGGTCCACTGTGAAGAGCAGGAGGGGTCCTGGTGGCAACAAAGGACATAGAAAGGCCAAGGTACTGAATGGCATCTTCAGCTGTGCCTTTACTGGGAAGACCAGCCCTTAGGAATCCCAGGCCTTTGAGACAAGGGCAAGTGTGGAGCAAGGAAGACTTACCCTTGGTGGAGGAGAATCAAGTTAGGGCACATTTAAGCAAATGTGCAACCATGGGACCTGATGGGAGGCATGCATGGGTGCTGAGGGTGCTGGCTGATGTCACTGCGAGGCCACTTTTGATTGTCTTTGAAATGTCATGGGGCCTGGGAAATGTTCCTGAAGAGCGGAAGAAAGCAGATGTTACTCCTATCTTCAAGAAGGGGAAGGAGGATGATCCAGGGAACTACAATCTGGTCATCCTCACCTTTATCCCTGGGAAGATGAAATAGGATATCATCATGGAAGCCATTTATGTACATGTGAAGGCCAAGAAATCTATTAGGAGTATTAAGTATTAATTATAAAGGCTAAATCATACTTGACCAATCTAACAGTTTTCCATGATACAAACACTGGGTTGCTGGATGAAGGGAGAACAGTGGATGCTGATTGTGCTTTTATTAAGCTTTCCAGTGCTGGAACACTGGAACACAGCATCTTCACTGACAATCTGATAAAGTGTGGGCTAGATAAATGGAGAATGATGTGAACAGAAAATTGACTGAACTCTTGGACCCAAAAAGTTCTGACTTGTGGTACAAACCAATTTCTGATGTCCCCCAGGAGTAGACACTGGAACCTATATTATTTAACCTCTTCATAAATCACCTGCAAAGACAAACAGATTGCAGCCACACAAGCCTGCAGACAATATAGAACTGGGAAGAGTGTCTGAAACACCAGTGGATTGTGCTGTCAGTCAGAAGGTCTTGAAAAGGCTAGAAAACTGGCCTGAGAGGAAACTCACAATGTTCAGCAAAGGAACATGCCATGTCTTGCAGTCCTTGAAGAGAAATAACTCCACGCACGTTACATGTTGGGAGCTGATTGGGAGGTGGCTTTGCACAAAAGGGCCCCGAGAGCTGGACACCAAGTTGAACACAAGCCTGCAATGTGCCCTTATGGCAAAGAAAGTGCTAATCTGGGCTGCATTACGCAGAGCATTGCCAGCAAGCTGTAGGATGTGATCCTTCCTCTCTGCTTAGCACTGCTGAGACCCAGTAGAAGAAGGGCAAATATTGGAGTGAGGAGTCAAGGAAAGGGTCAGGAAGATGATTAAGGGACTGAAGCATCTGTCACATGAGAAGAGGTGGGGGCTGTTCAGGCTGAAGGAGAGATGGTTCAGGGGGATCTTATAAGTGTGTGTAAATAAGTGATGGGGGGTGGGATAAGAAATAGGAGCCAGACATAGGAAAAATTTCTTCAGTGAAGGGGTTGTCAAGAATTGGAACGGGCTGCCCAGGGAAGTAATGGAGTAACCACCCCTAGAAGTGTTCAACAAACAACTCAATGGTTTAGTTGTTACGGTGCTGTTTTGTCAACGATTGGACTCAATGATCTTGGAGGTCTTTTCCAACCTTAATGGTTCTATGGTTCTGTGACTTCTCAGTGGTGCACAGTGCAGGGAGAAGAGACAATTAGGACAAATTGAAGGAAATACTTTTTTTTGTTTACTCTTTAGGTAATCAAACAATAGAACAAGTTTCTGAGACAGGTTGGGGGGTCTCCATCCCTGGAGATATTAAGAACCCAACTGATCACAACCCTAATCAACCTGTTGTAGCCTCACTATTTGCTATGTACTGTTGTGTTTGGTTTTGCCTGTGTTTCTATCCTTTGTACCTTGAGGGCAGCCTCTTACCATGACCTGCCTTGGGTGTGACCCAAGTCAGGGCAAAGGAGCTTACTCCCACTACCCATGGACAGAAGTCCTGAGCCTGACTATGCCTGGCTGATTCATGGGTCCTGTCCTACCAATTTTCTCTCTTTATGTGCATTGTTCACTCACATGGAAAGCTGGTTGACCCCTTTGAAACAGAAAACAATGCCATCATCAGATTGTTTCTAGTTCCCCAAGTAAAGCTAATTACATTAAAATGTAAAATCTAATCTCAACAGATTTGTTATATCAAGCCTCAGGGCTGCTGATCTCAGGGAGTCCAGGAAGCTGGGTGAGCAGGACAGACTCAGAGACTTGAGATGTTTATTAATTAGCATGAACAATAAAGTTCTTCATGCACTAGTACCCCTGTTTCATACTGAGTTCCTAATGAAGATTTTCCTTGCCTATACATCAGTTCAGTTTAGGGATAAAATGTCCTGAGATAGTTTGGAACAGGATAATGTCAAGGAAAGGCTAATGGGATGAAAATGGCTAGCATGCTTTGGGAACTTGATTTCTCCAATGAACATCTAACAGAAGTGCCTGGCCTCTGTAACGTGATTAGAAAATCCACAAGGAAGAGCTTGTTATTCCTCTGACATGATCAGAAAAGAACCTGGGTTATTCAGTGTTCCTACACACAGAACAGAAAGGTGCCTGCCTGTATGGTCCCAGCAGCATGTCTAATTTACCCCTCTCATTAAACATTTCCATCCACAAGCAGTGGAAGACATCAGCTAAGCAAAGGCACCGATAAGAGGAGGATAGGAGCCTCGTTTGTGTGACAGCCTTTGGTCAAAGTATTGCCTTGGCCAGTGCCTGGCTGCAGAGAGGGAATGGGGCTTAGTGCCATGTGGGCATGGCTGGGTTGCTGTTCTATACCACACACAACATCACTGCAGGTGTGGTTTCAGGGAGAAGAAAGGGTGAGTACCCCTGAGTGTGCAACTTTGTCGCTTCCCTCTCTCCATTGGGAAGGTTGTCAGGATCAGCCCTGCCCCTGCCTACCCCATCCTTTGCTGCCCATCACCTTCCTGTTCGTCTGAGACTTGACTCAGGCATACGGTGCTGAAAAGCAGTGCTGGTGTGGGAGGCAGCTGCAGGGAACAGAGCGGTGGAGGCAAGCCCGAGCCCAGCCAAGTCCGAGCTGAGCCAAAAGAAGCCGAGTGGAGCTGGGTGGAGTGGTCAATAGTGGCAGGGCTGGTACTGGAAGCAGCTGCACAGAGTTGAGTCCAGTGTCCAAAGCGGTGGTGCAGTGTGACACAGTTTGCTTTCAGGGGTTTGTCTGTTATTGTGTTCCTCTGGCTCAGGCTTGGGGACAGGGTGAGTGCTGTGGTCAGTGCCTGTCACCTTGTCTTTGGGGAAAGCCATGTGGTGGTGGGCACGGGAAGAGCCACCATCTGGAGGCCACACGGACAAGACCTATGGGGAGCATCCACCATCTTGTCTTTGTCCCAGGGCAACATGGAACTAAGCTGAGGTAGTGAACACCTTTTGTGGGTAAACCACCTTCTCTTTTTTTATATACTTTTGTTTTTAATATTGCTGCTGTTACTGTGCATCTCTTATTCCATTGCTTGTTGCTTTCAGTAACCTATCTCAACCTATAGTCTCTGCCTTTGTCCCTCTCTTACCAGAAGGGAAGAGGCTTATTTGGAGTTTAATTTCTGGCTGGTGTTAAACCACCACGGTGTGGAAGCGCCGCTGATCATGTGCTGAGACAAAACCAAAGGGACAGACACCCTGCTCTGCAGTTTTACTCTCAATGAAGGACCCTTCAACAGGGCATCTGAGCAGAGTCATAGGAGTGGAAAAATATTAAACCATTATAACCAGATTAGCTAAATATTTCCCCAACAGAGCCACTGAGAAGGTAAGTTCTTAATGGTCCAAAATGCTGGACATTGTCCCAAGAGAAGTTGTGAAAATACAGTCCAAAACATTTATAAATAGCCAATAAATATATTGTTTTGAGCATACCATATATAGACACTGGATGGTCTAGATGATTTAGGGTGCTTTGTAAATCTGAATGTCCAGTGGGAGAAATATTAAGAAAGGAGGGAGTCGGTATTGTAACCAATGACTTTTTCTCACCTTTTCTTGTGCAGAAGAATGAGAAAAGCTATATCATTTCTATGAAAGAGCAAATTGCAAAGACGGATTCTTTCAAGATCCCTTTGTTTAAGCATAACTGCATCCCTCATCCAGAGCTCACACTCTACACGGCATGGATCCAGCTTGGAGTCATCATCTTCTTCTTAATCATTTTTGGATTGTTCTCTGGCCTTCTGACCCAACTTAAAATACTCGTGTCAGCTTCCTTTTATCCTGACACTGAGATAAAACGGATACATTATTTGCATGCAAAATTGCTCAAGAAAAGAGGAAAGCTACAAGAGAAAACTGGGAAGAACATGTTTGCAAGAACGGTAAGCCATTAGCTCTGGGGAAAAAAACAAATCTTCCCACCAAGTGGTAGCCAGATCCAGGAAATACTTAAACACTTGTTAACTTCAATTATTATAGACTTTCCCCAATGCTCAGGAGCCAGAGACAAGTTGCCTAATGGTAAGATTAGATCATCTAATTGTTTTGTTCTGTACTTCAACACACATGCCTCAGTCATGACATGGGTATGCTCAAATGATTATGTGCTGGCAAGAAAATACTTCTCTGATTCAGAGACCTCCAGAGAAGAACATTTGTTTTCATGAACATATGAAAAGCTTAGAGTATTCCTGCAATCTAGACAGCAAGTGCTAGGCACTAAGAGCAGCCCTAAATGTTGGGAAAGATGTTCCAATATTGCTTAGCAAAATGGAAGGTGATACATTTCTGTTTTAAAACACAGTGTGACCGCAGATACCATTAGGAAACAGAACTTTTTGCTTGCTAAAACATTTATCCTCTAGATATATATATACACACACATACTAATGGAAATAACTAACACACATGTTTATACCCATGGCAGATCCAGATAGATAGCTGCAGACATACACAGCTTGTTTAACTTTGGGTTTTTTACAGCCTTCAATACTGACTGTACAGGCTATTAGTGTCTGGGAGATCTTAACTCAGTAATACTATCATATAGATCATATTTCTGTCTTTTCAGGTCAACTTTTGGTTTCCAATACTCAAGGCAAGAGAGGCAGTGAGGAAGAAAGAAAGGAATGTAGCAGAATGACAGAATGATGTGAAAAAGACCAAGTGAATCTTTGGATATGGCTGAGATGCTTTAGCTCCACCTGTGTTTCGTGTCATCTTTCCTATGGAATGTCAATTCTAAAATGTAAAGATTTCAAACTCAAAGGCTGAGCAGCAGTATTTTGGAAAAGATGCCATTGTGGAGAGTGTGCAGTTCACCACAGATTGCCCTGGATTGCTTTAATACTTGTTTTTCAACTTGGGGTCTACATTATCTGAGAAACTTGAGAAAATCATGGATGATCTGTTCTTCTGTCTAAAAGCAATAAAACAGTTTGGAGCTTTTAAAACTACAGCACAAACCTCTTTGGGTTGAGCTAACAGAGGATATAATGGCAGCAGCAGGTTTGTCTTCTTCATGTTTGCCAGACACTGAAGATAGAAGACACAGCAGAGGCTGTCACTTGCCTTCTGGTATTGCCAAGAACTGGAGCTTAGATGTTTCTAGACATTTTTCTCTATTTCTCAAGCCTCAAGCCCTTCACCCTGGATCTTTGCCATCCCTAGCTCCTAGTCTCCTACCTAGTCTCCCACCCAGAATTCCTTACTTGATCTTAGTTTCCCACTTCCACATATCCATAGACTGTATCACTAGCACAGAATGTATGTACCATGCCTTTGATAATCATGAGAGAGGTCATGTAACAGGTAGAAGTGAGAATGCTCACAAGAGCTAGAATAGAGAGGAATCACGTGCTGTGGGTTCCAAATGGGTGTCTTTAAAGGGTGGGGCATATACATCGAGGTGAACAATGTTTCAAATCTTGCAGACTGAGGAAGCTTGCAGAAGAGACAAAAATGGTATTAATTATGTTGCACCACTGCCCCCAGTGAAATAAGATTGAGCCAATACTGAAGTGCTTCACCTATTCAACCAACATTGGTGATGTGACCTTCCTATGATACAAGAACAAATGCAAAATGCCTGAAGATGTAGGGATGACTAATGTAGCTTGAGAGATTTAATGTAGAGCTAAAAAATGTGTCCAACAGGCAGTGTATTTCTGATTTTCAGCCACAGCCAACTTTCTTTTTTTAGGTAGGATAATAGGAAATTCTGCTCTCTTCCTCTATAATAAATGCATGGTTTCAGGACAGCCATTGATCAATGTCTCTGTTATCTGAATTAATTAAGACTTAAAACTCTCCAAGTAGCAAGTGTCAGAACTTATTTTCTACATAAACCACTGAGAAACACAAAGACTTTTTTTTCTTTGGGCCTTCCAAAGTCTCACTTCTCCATGGATGCAGGTGGTTCAGGTTCCTGGTGTGACAATAATTTGTCTCTGGAAAATGGTGCTGAGTTAAAGCCATGCGTTATTGAGGGTTGTGCTGAATGTCTCTGAGATGCCTGACTGTGTCCTTTTTGCTAAAGTGGGACAGCCCTGAATAGTAGCAGGATGTCAGCTTGTATTTTAGGTGCTACTGTCAAGCACCAGTAGCAAGAAGCATTCTGGTGAGAGAGAAGCAGTTAGAAGGTTGCTCTAAATTTGGACCCACAGAACAGAATAGCTATCCAGGTACTATTGATAAGAGGATATACTCTTGTTTATCATTGCTGATGAAAGGGGAAGAGTTACATGTCAATAAGAGCTGAACATTTTTGGCAGAGTTCTGACTAATTACTAACAGGAGTTAGATGTGCTCCTTTCAATCCCAAAGGACAAATTCGTGAGAAGCCCAAATATGGGGGCAAATCTGATTGACAGCACCACCACAAGACACCACCACCTGCTTCTCTTGTCATCAGGAGGAAAACTTTGGTTTGGAGCTTCTTGCCTTTCCTGTTTGATGGTATTGCCACCCAGAATACCTTTTCTCTCTGTTGTTTTACAAGGAGCAAAGCGAAAGCTTTGCAGCCCATGGGAATGGTTCATCAAAATGACGCAGATGTGGGTCAGTTGTTGGGAGAGATGCCTAAATCTGTTAGGACTTCGAGTTCTGGAGTACAGTCTCAGGACAATGACATATTTGCACTTTAGGAAATTCAGCCAATGTTGAATGCAGATGCTCCCACCACTACCTGTCGGGACAATTAAGTATTACTTAGTTTGCCCTTCAAACTGATAAAAGACAATCCTTCTTGGGTAACTAATTGTAATTCCGTACAACATGCTCAGTTCTGCTAAGTATTTTACCTAAGTGCTTGACTGCACCACCAGCAACAGAAGACATGGAAAAGCCCAAGGTATTTGTCTTGGTCTTCACAGGTAAGACTTATCTTTAGCCATACCAGACCTCTCAGACCCAAAGGAAAGGCTGGAGCAAGGAAGCCTTACCCCTCATGGTTAGAGAGCACTCAAACACACCGGAGCATTCAAACACCATAAGACATGATGGGAGGTATCCGTGGGTATTGAGGGTGCTGGTTGATGATGATGAGGGTGCTGATGACTGAGAAGCGTCTCGAATTTTTGTAAAAGGTCATGGTGATCAGGAGGGATTACTGAGGACTGGAAGAAAGCACATACCACTCCCATTTTCAAGCAGGGCAAGAAGGAAATCTGAGAAACTAAAGATTTATCAGACTCATCTCAATCTGTGGGAATATGATGGAACAATTTCCCCTGGTAGCTGCTTCCAGCCATAAAGGTCAGGATGTGGACTGGTATATCACTGAAACACAAGAAAAACGTTTTTACTGTGAGTATGGTCAAACACTGGAATGGGATGCCCAGAGCAGTTATGGAATCTCCATCCTTGGAGATACTCAAAACCCACTGGACATGGCTCTGGGCAGCTCAGAGTGATGATTAGGTTGTAACTTTTATGTTTTTCAAATCCTGTACTGCCTAGTGTGTAACTCTGAAGTTTCTTGTGGCCTGTTAACTACTGTTCTCTCATGCTGGTTAGACATAATAAACCTCTCTAGGTTTCCACATCAAGGACACCAGGCGCCAAAATGTGTAATCTAAAAGCCTCTGAAGGGGGGCAAACTTGGGGTAATTACATCATGAACTGAGGTTATAATTAGACAGTTAACCCTGATATGCAAATGAACCAAATTTATAAAAGTGTGAAAAACTTGTGACCCAGGGTCCATCTTGGGCGTAGCCTTTTGACTGCCTGAAGTGTACCTTGAAGGCCCTTCAAATAAATACCTACCTTTATTCCCTTATTCCTGTCTAGTCTCTGTTTTCAGGTGGCCACCCCAGGCACCAAGAGCAGCAGGGCTAGAGCAGATATTTCTAGAGCTGCCTGACAGCCTCAGCCATCCTGTGATTATTGACTTTAACACAGCACATTGCAGGAAAAATACTAGATATGCACAGCAAAAGCTTGTTTTAATTTGTGAATATGCTGCGCCAGCATCAAGGGTGCCACCTGACAAATATTGTTACCATTACACTCATACAAGAGTCACATACTTGAGTGGACTAATGTACACTTTGTTTCTGTGACCATACACACGCATATCTGTATGCTGAAGATGAGCTGAATGGCAGGCAAAGGAGATAAGTTTGCTCTCCCTCATCTTGCTAAACCTGGTTTATCAGTGAAAATGGCACATTCTGCACCCTTTTTTTCCCCTAAATCTTTTCTAAATCAAGTCCACCTTCTGTGCCTCAAAGGGTTTGAGTTTTATCTCAGTGGTAGGACAATTCTTACCCTGACCTACAGGACCAGACCTATTCCTTCAGCTGCCCAGTGTCTTTCTTTAGCTGTACAGATGAAAAGACAGGTCTGTCACTACCCTGGAATTATACAGAGACATACTTCTCATTCTCTCCAGACCTTATTTTCTTTTTGTTTTCTCCCATTTGTTTCTGTCCTACGAGTAGGGGAAGTCTGGGAGGTTGTTTATCTTCAGCTGTCTCCTCTGCAAGTTGTTCAGCTATTTCCTTGGCCTCTCTGCTTACCACAACCCTCAACTGCAGGATTCAGTTGTTCTCTTTTCTTAAAAACAAAAAAAAAAAAAAAAAGTGTACAAGTTACAATAAAAAACCAGAATTCCACCCACAATTATTTCTGTTCCTCTTCTTGCCTACCCTTTCTTCAGATTTCCTGGATTTTATTTTGGCTCTTCTGTAATTCATAATCTTCTTTCCTCTTTTAGCATGTTTTCTTTATTTCCAACAGACCATTCTTTCTCATACATAAAAGTATACAATGCTTTTCTTTCTGCTAAGCACAAAGGAGCTATAGGTGCCGTTGAAATTAAGGATTTTTATTCATTTGTTGGTTTAATATCATGTTACTGGGCTTTGTCTCTAAATGACTCTCTAGGGCTTGTCAGAAATGCATTCAGCACTAAGAGTTTGAGAAGTCTGGATTTGGCTTTTGACTCATTCATCCCTGTCCTCTCAGCTCATAGCAGAAATCAACTTCCTCTTTAAACGTCCTTCACTAGTGTAGAAGCTGTTTGATTTACTGTGAAAAATCCTCCAATTGGATCAAATCTGGTTTGTAAAATTAATGAAAGGCTGACCTGATTGTCTTGTGAAAGTAATTCAGAGAGACATGCTAGTGCTCTTGACCCTCCTGGAGTGGAATACAAACAAGGACATTTCTTTTCAGCAACCGTGTTTACGGATCTCTCCATATCACTACCCCATACTCCCAAACCTGACTGGCTTCTAAAGCCAAGCCAAGCTAAAGGCTTCTTTTCCTCTGTGCCAGTTTTGTTGCAGCATTTCATGTGGGCAGCTGGGTGTGCAAAGTCAGAGGATGCTGGGTTTACAACTGCTGTCACCGTGACCCCTGCTCTGTCAATATTATCACATTGACTCACTGTTACATTCATCGCAGTTTAAATAGCCTAGAGATGCAGTTAAAAAATAAATGAATAATCAAAGCCTTTCCTCTAATTTTGTTTTACATCACAAAAGTGGAGATTATTTTGTTTTACATCACAAAAGTGGAGATTAAGGATCAAAGGATCACTCTCTGCTGATGATGAAATAAAGGCTGAAAATAGGGATGTTATTGTCGACTTTAGGAGCACAGATTTCAAAACGTGGGCATGCTTCACGGGTGCTGCTGTGCATGAGAGTACCTTCCTTCTCCTTTCACTGCTGATACATTATACCTGCCCTGCCCTCCAGTGGCCCAGGGCAGCCACAGGGCCCAGTATTGCTGCTCTGCAGAGATCATCCCCTGGTGCTGCAGGCTGAAGAGAGAAGTGCTGCAGGTGTGGGTGTTTGCACCACAGCCGTGTCATAGGTGGTGAACTGAGTGCCAGCAATCGGGCAATAAACACATACTGTCTGTATGAGGCTTTCTCTGGCAAATGATGGGCATAAAAGCAGTATTTTGTAAGCAGAGATCAGATCTCCCAAATTGTGTTTTCTGCTCCTGCCTCTGGAATCCACATCACCAGGGATAATGGAGTACTAAAGATCCCAAATTTCTGTCTGGGTAGGGAGAGTGATGAAAATATGGTTGGCAGTATTTTTTCCTTACTTTAACAATGTGTTTGAATCTTCAGCCTTTCCATACAAGAAGGAGGTGGAAACCAGTAGCACCCCACAGTGCTAAGCAACGAAAGGATTTTCTGTGTAGAGACCTGGGCAGTCCCAAAATTACATCCCTATGATCCCACCATTATAGCATATCCCATGTGGAAAAAGAACAAAGATGACAGAGATTTGCAGTCTGACAGTCTCAACTTTAGTAGGAGTGCCTGAATGGCACAGTTGAAATTCTTTTGATGTCACACTGTTCCTCAAGGGCTATTACTTGGCACCTTGTGGCTTGAGGCAGAATTCAGGTACTAGGGCCAGCACGTGTCATGACAAAACAAATATTCATAAATATAACAAACCTGACGGGGTCAATAACTTGTTGCACTCAAGGATGTAAAAATACAGCAGATGATTTGGTGTAAATCCCAGTTCACAATATGCAGGTCATTTCTTTCACGGCATCTGCACAGTAGTTAAGACTCACTGGAATTAAAATGTAGGTATTTCTTAAGAAAAACAGGTATAACCCCTATAGGAAGAATAATCCAGGATACAGAGCAGTAAGTACCAATATACAGCTCAGGAATTCTTTGCTAATTATACAGGAGGAAGCTCACTCATTTCTAATCGAATGAAAATGAGTAGGAAACCTAAAAATATCATACATTTTTCCACAGATAATACGTGTTCATGGTTTGGAGATTACTGTTACTGAATTTCTGCTCTTATTCCAAGGTAGAAAAAGATTAATTGGAAAGAATGGGTTCATGGTTGACCTGCACTATTGATGAGACAAAACATAAAGAAAGACAGGCATCCTTTATACAGGAAAGTTCCAGTTCTGAGAGCCAAAGACGGGCTGGGTGGAAGGCAGCTGCAGAGTAGAAATCCGCACCACAGTTACACACACTGTATAATCTTTGTAGCCAATGGAGACAAACCAGCATTGCAAGAAAACTGCCCACCTCATCCCAAAGAACAGCTCCAGACAGATTCATCTGACCTGTGTTAGATCTTGATGCAGAGACAAATAAAGTTGCAGAAGCGTCTCTTTCTCTGTTGATTGCACAGGGAGACCGGGCAACAAACTGAGATGCAGAGCACGACAGTACAGAAGTCTGTACTGAACAATGAACTCCATTTCCTTGTAATAGTCATTGTAAGGGTGTTGGATTTTTGGTTCTGCTGTTCTGCCATCCCAAAGACAAACCTGAGAAATGGGAAGTGGTGCTAGATCTTCTCGACCATACCCATGACTGTCCTCCATCATCTTACAAAGAAAGCCCTGCTTTGCTGTTTAGAGACACAAGAACTATTGACCTAATAGGAGTTTGTATTTCATACAAGCTCATACATCACTGTATGCCTGTCTGCTTTCCCCTGTCAAAAACAATAGTAGTTATCATATGTTTAATGGGTATGTCTTAAAATATGCAGCACTTTCTGAGCCTGTTTGGCCTTTGCACAGAAGTACAGGTTACATTGTTTCTACACATAGGACAGTCAACTCACTGTACAGGTGATTTTGTGTTGGCCTCATTTCTCTCTGTGCTGTTTTTGGCTGGGGGAGAGTTAATTTTCTTCACAGTGGCTAGTATGGGGTTATGTTTTGGATTTGTGCTGGAAATGGTGTTGATAATTTAAGGATGTTTTCATTATCAAGGAGCAATGCTTACATAGCATCAAGGCCTTTTCTGCTTCTCACCCCATCCCATCAAGAGGGCTGGGTGTGCACAAGGAGATGTGATGGGACACAGCCAAGACAGCTGACCTCAACTGACCCCAGGGATACCCTGGACCATATGCTCATGCTCAGCATTTAAAACTGGGGAAAGAAGCAGGGGGGACATTCAGAGTGGTTTCGTGGGGATGCCTGAACACCTGCCTGATGATGGGGAGTGAATTCCTTGTTTTGCTTTGCTTCTATGCATGGCTTTTGCTCCACCTATTAAACAGTCTTATCCCAACCTAAGAGTTTTCTAACTTTTACTTTTCTGATTTTCTTCCCCACCTAAGGGGAAATTGAGCAAGTGTCTGTGTGGTACTTAGCTGCCAGCTGGGATTAAACCACTCTAAAATTTTTCCCAGCAACAGCTGCTTAAAAAGAAGAGCTATAACATATGAAAGTGCAACTTTAAACAACATTCACGTTCTCCAAATCAAAATATGTCTAGACATGGTAGGAGAATCATGCTTCTAAAAGTACACCAAGCTCTGAAAAGGGAAGTCAGATAAATTGAGCAAAAGAGATTTTTTTTTTAAATTAGGAATCCTGTCCTACAGAAACCAATGTATTAGTTACACCGGGAAAAACCTCACATTTTCAGTTAAAAAGGTTTTTTGACATTAATGCATTATGGTTTTGCTCTGGTGATCTCATTTCATAAGCCTTCAAGTGATGGGTGTGTGTCTCTCCATAAAGCCAGAACACAAACTATTACTGAAGGTGAGTTCATGAGTATGGTTCGCATAGGTTTGCCTAGGGTGAAACAAAGGAAATACTTGAACCCACCAAAAAATACTTGAACCCACCAAAAAATGCTTGGTGGTGCAGCTTGAAGTGACAAAATATATAAAGTTCTTTAAAGACAATGACATGGAGATGTGGCAGCAGCTCCAAAATAGCGAGTGTTCTCCTGAATCAGCATATTTCTGTACTGACCTCTTCCAGATTGGGGAAATTACAAAATAAAATTCAGCATCTGCTCTCAGAATTCTCTGCATTGCCAAGCACAACAGAGATCTTTCTAACATATAAAATTAGAGAATTAGGATTCATCTCCTGGAACCCAAAAGAGCAGGAGTTAAAAAAATGTACTTAAACACCATTGTTCATTGCTTTTATTTCATTGGCTAGCTGATACTTTTTAAAGACAAACATTAAAAAATACCATCCCAAAACTTACATACTTTTAAGAACGTACAGAGCTGTTGCCACATTATAATTGTAGTTATTTTTTTATTATTACTCCATTTTCTAAAAGGAATTTTCCAATTCTTATAGCAAAAGTCTTTTCAAAGAGAAATTTCAAGGACAATTTTATGTAGGAAACAGAACATAATGCTTATTTGTTACTATTGTTTCATGTTGGCTCTTGATAAGTTGATTGTGGATTGATTGCTGGACTCAGAAGGCACTGCTGGTGGGGGCAGCAAGGTCATTTTCATTTGCTTTTATCTACAGAGAAGAAAAAGACAATATGATATCATCTTTCAAAAGAAAATCTCTTCTTTGCAATTTTTCACTCAGAGGTAATAATGGAGAAAGACTGCTAGGAGCTAGAAAGAATGATTATTGCTCCCTCACTCTACTGAAGCTTTAGCCTTTAGTCCTCTCTATTAGAAAAGCTTTTCCCTTATGACAGAGAAAAACAAATAGGATACTGCACTCTGTTGCTCCTACCAATGCCCTGGATGAGGTTCACTGTAAGGTAGCTTTAAAGGAATGATACCATGAAATGGGGAAAAGCTAATTTCACCCTCCTACCACTGCAGGTTTGCTCCTGTCCCATATTAATTAGCACTAAGAACAGACTTGTTTTAAGTGAGGTGCAAACTGGGGCTTTCATTCATCTATTGGGAAATCATTTCTCAAACCAGCCGATCTCATTGTTGGTACACATATGCACCCAAAACTTCAGCCTGGATTTTGTCATGTTTCCTGTCACTCACTGTTCCTCCGACCCATATTAATCAGCTCCCCTGCTGTAGCAGACATCATTTCAGCTGCAGCTGGCACAGAGCAGCATCACGGCTCCACTGTGCTTGCTGAAGGACTTACCTAGTTTTGACCTTTCCCCAAAACATGTCTTCTGCTTGTTAAACAGTTAGAGAGTGAGGTGTCTGTCACTAGTCCTTGTCCCCAGCTGCCTCACCCCACCCATATGGTGCACTGCATTGATCTTTGCTAGGTTCTTCTAAGAGACACTTCAACTCAGCAAGGCAACAGAAAACTAACTCAGAAAACAAGGCTAATTGATTTCTGTGGCTTAGCAAGGAAACCAGCTCACAGGTGCTCTGCCAAGCACCAGGGCATATACAAGGACTGTCAATAACCAAGTTACACACTGTGAACACTGGAGAGGAGGGAAGGGGAGATGCTGGATGTTATTCCTCTGTTAGCAGCGATGAGCTCACACTGATTCAAACACTGCTGGCACTGACTGCAGCAATTCATGGAATCACAGAGTGGCTTGGGTTGGAAGGAACATTAAAGATCATCTAGTTCCAATCCCTCTGCCATGGGCAGGGACAGCTTCCATTAGACCAGGCTGCTCAGAGCCCCATCCAACTTGGCCTTGAAGTCCAAGTCCCACTTGCTTCTGGGAGTGGGGCATCCACATGTTCTCTGGGTAACTTGTTCCAGTTCCTTACCAACTTCACAGTAAAGAATTTCTTCCTAATATCTAATCTAAACCTGTTCTCTCTTTCACTGTAAAGCCATTCTACCTTGTCCTACTACTCCATGTCCTTGTAAATAAATCCCTCTCCAGCTCTCTTACAGGCTCCCCTTAGGTACTGAAAGGCTGCTCTAAGGTGTCCCTGGAGCCTTCTCTTTATGTGAAGACAGCTTTTGTTTTTGCAAAACAAATCTGTCAGCATAACCCAAACAGCACATTTGACAAATTTAGTTTTCCACGTCAAGCTGGTTTTGTTTGTGATTTTGGTTTTTTTCTGTAAAGTTAGGAGTAAAATATTCATCCTTCATTTTGTTCTCCTGTCGCTAACTGAACTCAGGTTTTGGATAGGCCTTCATACTCATGTCTCAGTCTAGCAGTTACACTCCATCAGTTTCTTTCAATGGAACTTTTAAAATGAGGTTCTAATCAAAATGAGGTTCTCCATACCTGGGCTGCCACGCTTCTTCATCAAAATTACAGATACCAAGACAACTCAGCTTCTGAGAGGGCTTATTTCAGACATGCCTGTCACCAGATAGACAGCCTGCTACACTTTTGTTTTCTTGAAGTTTCAGAGAAGCATTAAGCAGTTTTCACTAACCAAAAGAGATGGTTACCTGCAACAGCCAAAACTGGGGAATGAGCCTGTTATTTTCGTGCGACGGATGTTCCTGAGACTGTGCCTGTATATGGTGCCCTCTTGACAGGAACAGGTTGACATACCTGCAATAAGATGTTTTAAATCTTTCATTATTTTGTCTTCTCTTGAAATTGCTAACTGGACAAAACTGAAACAGATGTCCTGTGATAACTCATCTTTCTATGTAATGCACTGGGATTAAACTGTTCAGTTCTCAGCTTTCATCAGGAGCTGGGTGGCTAAATCTGTTCAACACTGTAACAACCTAATTCTAAATCCATTTTTTAAAGAAGCAACTTAACATGTTTCACCTCATTTTATGGATTCTTCTATTTGTTAGAGTATTCACATTTTCCAGTGATGTTTTTAATACATCAGGTAAGAGAGGTTAATAAATATCAATGAAACAAAGCAAATTCTGCCTTCTTTGGATATCTATCACCCACTATTCCAGCTGCTGGCTACAGGAGGCTGAGCTGGTTGAAAAATCACTTCTGAAGACATACTGCAATTGATATTTGAGTTAAGGGAAAATTCTCTCGAGCTTTGAAGGGAAATGAAAACCACTATGTTCATGGAAGTCTTTCAGAATTGTGCAATTATCAAATTTCTTATAAATTTCAGTTTAGTTTAGTTTTGATACTGTATTATGTGTATGAACTTGCAGGCAGCTCACAATCACCTGTGAAATTGTGGTCTTTGGAGGAAAGTGTCATTCAGGCACTTTTACATGTTCTTCTCAGGGCGTTAAGACAACAGCAGAAAGAAATACACAAAAAAATCTTGGAGCCATTTCACTGGGCCTTATTTCACATGGATGCTAGTCTAATTCAACTTTTAGATCCTTCAGTGAATCCCACTAATTCAGGTGGTGGTTTTAAAATGTACTTACTCAGTGTGCTTCTGAAAATCCTATTCACGATACATTAAGGATGCAAAAGCATCATGAGTGTTTGCACAATAAATAGGCACTGAAAAGTCAATCTTTACGTATTTGAAATATTTTTCTTTAAAATATAGAAGAGAACAAAAGCTTGAACAGAGCTATCTTGCTTGGTCCAGCAGCGCCCTTTGCACAGGTTCAGCTTTTAACACATTCTTGCTGCAAGACAGCAAAATGCTCAACACTCTACAGGGTTTAGCTCAAAATATTTGATCCGAGAAAGAGTTAGAAAATTTTTGATTTCCTCCCTGGTGCATTTCTTCCTGCATACGATATTTAGGCTCTCTGATTTTCAGTGAAATCAGTGATGAAATGTAGCAGTTAGATTACTCAGAAGCAAAACTTTGTCCATATTATTGAAAGTAGGACATGTTTATTTTTAAAAGTACTGAGGCTTAGTTCACAAGCTGTACAGACTACTTTAAGAGCAGGAAATAGTCTATGATATTCTTCTACAAAATAAAGAACAATAAAAATTGAATTCTTCGTTCCCTTTCCTCCCACCTTGGCATATTTTGATTAGTGCGGAAAATTACCATTGAATCCCCAAACTTCTCTTCCCAAGAGCTAGTTATCCTCATGTTGTACAAACCATTTCAGAGATTTATTAGTTTAATTAACCTGGTCCCGCTGCCTAACTCGTTTGTAGACATATGGAGGGAATGGTGGACGGGAGATGTATTTGCCTTCTCCTGCTGTGACATTGAAAACTCCGCCTTCATAAACCACTTTGCCTCTTGAAACTGTCGCAACTGGAACTCCATGGCAGACCATTCCTTCAAATATATTGAAGTTATTTGCCTGGTGATGTGTTTTTGCAGATATTGTCCTGTGTTTACAAAACAACACACAAAGTTACTATGATCCTTGCATTTTGCTTCATTATAAAATTTTGATAAATTGATATAGGAAAAAATTCAGCAACGTTATTTAACTACAACACTGTACAGTACATCATAGAGCAGCTGTAAAAATAGGATAGTGCAATAACATTTCATTGAACAGTAATTGCATTTCAAAAGAATAAAGAGGGAGTCAAAAGGACAGAACTCAGCGGCCTCAGAAATGCAAAATTTTCCACTACAAAAAAAGATTAGTGGGAAAAAAATCAGGTTGTAATATTTTCTTTGGATAACATGATTTCATTTTGCCTTGTCAAGCAAATATCTATGCACAATTTGATCAGAAAAAGCTCTGACCTTTTAGCTGGCATGACTTGCAATTTCAAGATTGAAAAGCATGGCTGCAATGTTTCAAAGATTGAGTCTCACAAATAACACAAAGACCATTTCATTGGGAAGTCAATAGATGGTAATGATTTTTGGTAATGCTTAGTGTGAGGTGGATTGATTCAAAGACTGACAGCCCAAATATCTCAATGCTGCTAAATAATAATGACATCACACATCTACATACCTTTCCTCCAAGGGTATTAAGTAAATTATAATTTCAAACTTCAACAGTACTCACTTGAATGATGGTATTATTGCTCTGTGTATATGTAGATCTCATTATATAAGATTTCCATTTTTCTAGACAATTTCTCCAACCCTAACTGGCTACTTTAAAGGCAGAGCCAATGCTACAGCTGACACTACTATCTGGAAGTGCAGGCTGTGTATACTTCCTTTATTTTCTATTTTCCCTACTGAGCTACTTACTATGCACTGTAACTACAGTGGGTCAAAAGACTTTAAATTTTAGTTAATTATTTTATTAACTTCCTGTATCCAATCTACAGATTATATGTATTATTTGGAGAGTTTATACTTTTACTGTCATTCATAGTTTCTGAAAAGAAGGAAGCCTCATGCTTTTGGCTACCAGTCAGCCTTTTTCCAGTATGGGTGCTCATGCAATCAAAAATCTATCATGCATATATTATAGTGCATATACATGCATTCATATTATTCCAGAGACTACATCTTTTTGCAAAGGAATTATCAAAGTCAAAAGCAATATGAAATATTAATAGATTAAAGTATTGATCAATTTGGAGAAGAATTTTCTAAAACTTTATTCAATATTGTTATCAAAATGAGAAAACAAAAAAATCTGTATTTTACTTGAAATACAGCCATTTTCAAAATTAATCATATTAAATATCTGAAATGATTACTTATACAGAGAAAAAAAGAATTCATGGAAGGATACTTAGTTTTCCTTTCATATCATTCTGTTGAACTCAGAGAAATTGGTTCTGCTAAGGGCTACATTTAAATCTTGGTGATAACTGACATTTCAAAGGATGTATATGTGTAAATATTGTCTATGACCAATCTGCCCATAGGAATAAAAACTTTGTCTTATACAGCACACCTTGGACAGAAAACTTATGCGTGCCTGCTCACCAATATAAGCATCACCTTGTAGATTCACGTTGGGAAAAGTCAAACCTCTCTTGTTTTCACAGGTCCTATTGAATACTGTCAAACAAATTCAACCATGGGTGTTATAATAGCCCTATAAGGAGTTTGTGAACATATTCCTTTAGCTTATTGCACTACCCTTATGGGTCCAATTGCTAGTACAGTAAGAACAACTGCAATACAATTATCTTTAGCATTTTCTGAGTAGATATCCTATCTATTTGCACAATAGTACTGGGACATGAAAAGAAAAAAGTGGAGAAGGTAATTTGAGGAAACAGAAAAATGAGCAAGATCCCTCATCAACATGTGAGCTGTTTAAATGTGCTAGAGCAGGATCACTAGAGGTAACCATGCCTCAGAGGTAAGTACGTCCTTCACTTAAAGAAACAAAATGAATGGAAGTTGGCACATTTAAAAGTAATACCCATTTGTACAGCTAAACCCTGCAATACCACAAAACACATTTCCAGAGCTTGTCTCAACAACAAACCTCTCCAGAACTCATTTATAACTCTTCTGTTGAAACAAGCTGTAGATCATGCTGCCCTTTCTGAAGGTGAACTGCATTTTCCCTGATGGAAACCACCAAAATTTGCCTGTGATTTAACCCTCTGACATTACCAATGTCAGTGAAAGTTTCAGGTAGCAAGCAAGCAAGCAAATAAAACAGAACTAGAAGGTCTGTCTGGGTCTGAAGCTCACAATTCAGCAACCTTACGCAACAGACTCTTTACAACTCTACCACCAATTTCAGTAGCAGGCAACTTAGCAAAATTCTGATGTTTGCCCTCACCTAATGGCAAAACCAGTTGTAACCTACTAATAATCCAAGAAACCAAGACTGCCACCATAATACAGTACAACTTAACAGCTGTCTCCAGCATCCTAAGTAATGCTTGACATAAGGGATTACTCATCATGAGAACAGATTCTGAACCCAGGTTTCAAAAAACTGTATTGTATTTTTTAAATAAAACTTGTAAAATTCTCAAATTCTGGTTATAAATTACAGTGGCTCTTGTTTCAAATAATCTTTCTTAAGTGGAGGCTGAGATCAGAACAATTACTTCAACATGTAAAAGAAAATTCTTCTCTACAAAAAGGATACTGTAAAGACATCTGCTCCTTTATTGCTCCTACTCACATCAGTGTTTCCATGCAGTTCACTTCAGCTGCTTTTGATACACCTGGCTTGCAAAGAAATTTAAAGCAATTGATATAAACCTTACCATTCCTCTAGTACCAAAGAGGAAGACATGCTTCTGAAATTGTATAGTTCTGTCCAACTAGTTTAGAGTCAAAGAGTAATTTAGTCTAAAAACAGCAGACAGATTTCCTCTAACTGTGTGAAGATTCAGTGACTAGTAGAACCATATTTATTTATCCTCTATGTGAGTAAGGACTTTATAGCCACTCCTAGAATATTTTAACTAAATAAACTACAAACTGCAGCTTGAAACTTAGAAAAGAGCAGCAGATAATGCAGCAACACATAGGGTGAAAGTCAAGACTATACAGGTAGTCAGCTCAAGTTATGACCTAAAGCTTTGTTAAGGAATTAGAGGTACCAGTTTTCATCTCAACAAACACGTCTATGCCTCAGTCAGAGATTGAAACAGTAAATAGTGAGTTACAGGTGGGCAGGAGGGGAGTATGGATGAAGGGAAACCATTAGACATTAGAGTGATCTACCTTTCATAATGCATAGGACATGAAGCTACATCAGCTCTAGAACCAAAACTTTGACCACCATGACGATTATCTCTTTAATTTTCAAGGTCACATAAGCAAGCAAATGAATAATGTAATCACATTCAATGGAAACGGATACATACCTCACCCAGATTTCTTTAAAAATTTCAGCTACAGGAATGTCCTGGGGTGACTGTATGACACTGTATTCCCTATTGTCTACCCTATGCCAGGCATGAGTTCTGCGGCTTTAATGCTGGGTCCGGG
>VZRV01004692.1:129129-213120 GCA_013398115.1 Falcunculus frontatus | reverse complement strand
GGGTGTGTTGGTGGTGCTGGGGGCGCGGGGGGCTGGGGGGGCGGTGGAATTCTTTTGGCGGCCTGCGTTCAAAAACGCAGATAACTCGCTCGCTCCTCTCCCCAGCTCTCGCCTCTGCAGCGGGGAAGAGAGGTGCATTCTTTTGCTTTTAAGCTAGCTTCTTCTCCGTTAGCTGAAGCGAGTTTTCCTTGGACTTTGCTTTTTCTTCTCCTCCTGGCACTGTTCAGCTTTGCTCCGGAGCACCATCACCGGGAGGCCCCACGCCGCGGCCCGGAGGAGCCCCCGCCGCACCCCAGCTCCGGAGAGAGCAGAGCCACACCTACAGAGAGGACTCTGAATCTACCAGCTCTTCTCCACAGCGAGAGGTTTTATTGTTTAACATTATTCATTCTCTTTGGTGTCTGCGTGGACCCTGCTTGTTAAATAAACAGTTTTTCACTTTCCTCCGAGAAAAATTCTTTCCAATCCTGGTGGGGGGAGGGGCTGCTGAAATCTGCGTTCTATTAGAGGATACATTCATTTCGGACGTTTTCCTCCAAATTTGTCTCAAACCAGGACAAGGAATATGAAGGAATGCTGCAGATGACAGCAAGAAGGCAAGAATAGCTGCTCAACATCTCAGCAAAGGGAGGACACCTGTATAATCAATTAATTACTTAATTTTAAAAATAGTAATAATGTCTGTCATTGAAAACAACTGCTTTGTTGACAGCTGCCAAAGAAAACCAACTTATGTGGGAGTGAGTATTTGAGCTGTAAATGACTTCTCTCAATGCTTAACAGTGCAGTATCTCTGAGCTTTTCAGAGGTAGGGGTAGCTGAGAAATGCCACTTTGCTGAGGACAGTATCAGCCTTTGTGAGTTGCCTCTTCTCATCACTTTCAGATGCTTTTGAACTCTACATATTGTTAACCTGCTTTTCTAAAATCTAGAAAAGCCAAATTTTTCACCTTTCTGTGCTTTCTGAGTCACCATTCATTTATAATGATAATTAAGTGTTTTATTAAAAAGAAAAGCAAAGACCAGGAGAAAGAAAGGAAAAATAAGAAGCTCTTAAAATCCGTGTGTGGAAATGCTAGCTATAAGCCTATAATGTGGATTAAAAACCCCATGGCCTACTTTATATTAAGGAATTGCAATAGGTGCATATGCAAATATATACAGGCAACTATTCATAAAGTTGTATTCCTAGCCTCTTAAAAAACATCTTCAATAAGCACTGCTTTTGAGTAGCCATAAAAATTGAGAAGATTTGTAAATAAAAACAGATGCAAGAAGAGGCAGGAAATTAATGTTTGGGAGCATCAGATCAAAGTGACTTATCTGAAGGAATGGGATCTTTATTTCACGCAACAAATCTCCTATAATTCATCATTTTAAGGGGGGTAGAGAATGACAACAAAATAACTTTTTAATTATGGTAAGTAGTTCATTTGTCAACAATGCTATCCAGTCTGGTCCTACCAATTGCTCCAAGCTGTTACAGGATGGAGCTGAACATTTGTGAAAAACTGTGGGCAGGAGAGAAGCGGTAATGAGAAATTAGCTTGCAGGAAAGCATACAAAAAGGAAAACACAAATTAGTCTATTCAATGACTAGAGAAGATCTTGAAGTGTTTACAAGGGAAAAAAGTCAAAATTATGTAAGGAGAAAATAAAGATTTAATTTTTTTTTTGTAACATTCCTGAGATTCACTTCTCTAAAGAGACCAAGTGACATTCTGGAAACAGCAAGTTACTAGGGAAACGTACATCATACACTCTCAGAGAGGTTTATCTTGTTACAGTTCACAGAACCAGAGTATCACTGAGGTTGGAAAGCATCTCCGGAGATCATCTACTCCAAGCCCTCTGTTCTGATCAGGGTCCGCAAAAGTAGGTTTCTCAGGGCCATGTTAAATTGGGTTTTAAGTGCCTTCAAAGAGGAAGATCCACAAGCTCTATGGGCGACCTTGATCACCATCACAGAAAAAAAATATTATTTCTCACACTGAAATGGAATTTCCTGTATTTTAATTTTTGCCTATTGTTTCTTTCTCCCCATTTTCTTAATTTGAGATGAGAGGTCTCTGGCAGGATTCTGGTGAATTAGTGTACATTCATGCATGCACACGCTTTCACTTGTGCAAAAGAATATGGGGCTATTGAAAATGCCAGAACACACTTGTCCTATGCATAGATATTTGTACGCCACATTATTTCATTTTGTCTCGTTGTGACTAGATGCAGCCATCCATATACTCAGTACTCAAAATTATGCTCATTCATCAAAAGAGTAAGACAGTTGCAGCATTATTTATTCTAATCTTCTGCTAACATCTTGGTTTCTTCCTCTCTTTTGTTACTAAAAATTACAGGCAGTTACTTGGCAGAGTGCTTAAATGTTTTAACGTCCCTACTTAAGCCTCTGAGGCTGAAGACTTGACTACAAATGAGACAGACATAGGCTGCAGATTCTGGTTCTAACGAATGCAAAAGATTTGGCCATGAACATATCTACATGCAAGCAAAGGCATTGAGGGGACATATGCCAGCAGACAGGACGGCTCTGACTTCTTGCTGATTCACATCCAGTCACTGTTTCCCTTAAAATGCAAAAATACTAGATACAAACTAGAAAACACATCTTCCTGTGTCATGTCAGGCAGGTGGATTACAGAGTAACCTGTCCTTTTCCTCCCTCCCATCCTCACCTCAGGCTTCCCCCATTCCCTGCTGGTCAGGGGTCCCAGTTCAGCAGCTGAACACCAGGGCTGCAGCTCCCACTGCCCTGCTCAGAGCTTGAGCCCAGCTCCACCAGCACACATGGGGCACACACTGGGCTTGTCCAAGAGGGCCACTCCAGCAAAGCCCAAAGAGGATGGCGCTACCTGCACAGCCAGCTCTGCCTTTGCAATCAGAAGTATCTAACTTTTCAGCTATATTTAATGAGGGAAAAACCCTGGGGAGTAAGGCTTCCCAATTTGCATGTTATTATAATGAAGTGGCTGGACTTAGAAAGTTAAACTCTATTTGAGACAAGTTTTTTATCCTTATGGATGTTTGATCTTGCCTTTGGGACCTGATCCAGAGTTTACTTGTAAGGCTCCAACAGGCTACAGTGAATTAATTGAGCCCTAGTATCTGCTGGGAGCTGGATGTCTCTTTATGAGCTCTTAGGACCTTCTGCCCCTCTTTTACAAGGGATGCTCAGCTCTTTTCACTGCCTGAATTGGGTACTGCAGTATTTAGATTCCTTGCTGAGCATTTCTGAAACAAGCCCTAGAGATTTTATACTCTTGCTTGCTTTCAAATAGCTAAAGGCATCAGCTATAGAGGACACTGACTTGCTGACAGGTGAAATTCCCTTTCCCTTACTTTGCTCTCTCCTCCTCAAAAAGTCTTTACAGTTGCTTTTGTTTCAGACTTTGGCCTTTTATATTATTTGCATGCAGCTGAAAGAAGTCAGTGAACAGTCTTGATCAAAGCACAGATTAAAATAAGATGGTACAGTGAGTACACACTTGCTGCCTACATGCATTTTCCCAAGGAGCTTTCACAGAACAATCCTGTTTGCACAGACTGTACTTGGGATGCTGAGGGTGTTGAGGTCTGCAGTATGATACTTGGTAGCACATGGCTTGCAATAAACCAACAGATCTCTTTTGTATTTGTGTGGTCTTTAATGAATGGAATAAATATGAGGAAGCTAACAAAAAGACCTACTTTAGTAGGACTCGCAACCCATCTTTTGTAATGGAGTTTCTAACCAATTTGTTCATTTAATATTTCTTCCCAAAAATGCTTGCTGTCATGCACATCTGCAAAAACCAGTATTCAGATGCTTTTAAATACAGTAGCAAATGTGATAATTGTTGATATAGTATTTTCTGCAGAAATTACCAGAAAATGCTACAGAAGTAGGCCAGTCAATGAAGCTGACACTTAAAAGGAAAGCCTCAGCTAGAGCAGCAGAGTGCTGGAAGCAGAACCGTAAATTGCAATTGCTTCCAGCTTGCAGAGCTGTCGCGTTGCATTCACCAGGGTTTTGTAACCTAGAAAATCCTGAATGCTCAGATAGCATCCAACATGTTGTTATTGTGCAATGATGTGGGCGGGGAAATGCAGCTGATTTTATAGGGATGCAAGTTTTTGTATTGAAGAGCTGCACTACCTTTCTGAATGACTCTAGAATCTTCTGTATAGACTGCCTCTGACAGATTGTGATAATACCAATTCCTCACAGCAATATTCAGCAGCTGTCTGTCTCTTTAAGCTGGTATCAGTCAGTATTTCAAGACTACAGCAAAACAACCTCAAACCAGAACTAGAAAAAATTGCATTTTCCTCTTATGAGACTTAGAGTTGCAAACAAGAAAAAAAGTCATGCACAAAAGAGGAAGAACTTGGCAAGAAAGAGGAACAAGCCTATTGTGAAATTGAAAATCACTCCCCAGAATCAGCAAAGCATATGAGGCTGCACCTTGTGTAACATCCTAAATAGCTGAAATCCATTAGCTAGATCCCTTTTTTCTGCTGGGCTGTTTATGCCCTCTTCAGGATTTGTGGTGAAATTAATACACAAGTTCCAGTGAGATTTATTTATACTTACTCATATAGTTCACAGAATTGTACCTGCAGAGAGACTGTTCCCGGCAAAGCCAAACTGATAAGCAATGGGAGCAGTACCAGATAAGAAAGAAAAATATTGGCTGAACTTAAAATAAGCGTGCTCAGTGTGAAAATTCAGTTTAAGTGTTTAAAAAATACTTAAAGAAAAACTGCACCTTCACAGCTGCAGTGGGCGAAAAGGTAATTAGAGCACTCAGGAGAGAGTGAAGGGAAGCAGAATGAATGTTTGAGAGGCAAAAAAGATAAATAATTACAGGAGCTGACAAAGCACCTTGAGAACATTGTCAGAACTCTGCTGTCCTTCTAAATTCATTTATCCCCAGGCAGAGCAGAAGGGAGTTCAGAAAACAATCCTTCAGGGTTTTTTTTAATCAGAGTTCATAACTTCACAGTCCTGAAATAGCTCAGTGCTGGTATCTCAAAATACGCTTGCTCAACCTGCCAGAAGGCATAATGCACATGAAAATCTCCCTGACCCAGCACTGGGCAGGCCTCTATATTTATTCGGGTTTTTGACACTCCTAAAAATTCTTTTGCTGGTGCTGTCAGGTTTTTTTGTGGGACTTCTGAATAGCAACGTCCATATCCTCAAATATTGTAGCTTAAAACACAGAAGACTATTCTTCACACTTTCACGTTTTTGGTACTCATTAATATACTGAAATGAGTGAGAATTACATTATCAAAAATTAAAAACACCAGAAGATTGATCAAAAGACTTTTGTTTGTGTAAGGTAAATCTAGGATTGGGTGGGCCTGGGGGGGGTGGAGCATGTTATCTATTTGGCTGCCCGAATCAGACATGTCCATTTACATTTCAGAACTTCCCTACACCATGAGCAGAGTCTTCAACTTTTTTCTGTTCAAAAATCAAAGTCTGCAAGCACAGTTGTATGATCACACTGCTCTCTAGAGCTGAGCCCATGAAGAAAACCACCAACCCAGAACACTTCCTGACCTGCTGCTGCTGCTGCTGTGTGCACAGGTGGTCAGAGGTAAGACTCAGTTGTTAAATCTCCTGCAGATTTAAGTTACCCTGCCCAGCACTGGAACAGTGGAGATGCACTCCCGGAGCTCAATGGCATCTCAGTTGAGAGACAACTCCCCAGGTGATCTGGCTCTGTGACAGCTGCCAGACCATTTCCGGGCAGTTTAAACGAGACCAGGATGGGCACAAGAGCCAGAGCAAGACTCAAGACATAATTCCTGAAATATTTATAGAGTCCCAACTATGGGGTTGGCTGATGGTGTGAATATACCTGAGGACAGGAATCAGCTGTGATGCACAGTACACCCTGTGAGTTGAGGCTCCTAGAAAGACACTTCATGCCCTTTCTAGCAAAAATACACCATGGTATCAATTCATGTAGGGTGAGACAACAGGACACTGTTTGTGCATCTGTTGGTACGACAAGCTCTGTTCTAGCAGAATTACTGCGCACACAATCAGAAAACTCCTAAAATAAAGGCATAAGCACGAACAGATTGACCTTCAGAAGTAAGTTCAATCCACATCTGAACATGTTTTAAGTGGCTGTAAGTTCAAAACACAAGTCTGTAATGGGTCATGCTGCAGCAGGCTCTTCTCCCTGGCCTTTGCAGTGGGAGGAATTCAAGCATACTCCAGCACTAAAAAGAGTTGCTCTAAAATCCCAAAGGGGTTATTTTTACTCTTAGGATACCAAGCCCTGGTTGCATAATGTACAGATTTTTAATTTTTGCATTTGGTCAGCAATCAGAGAGAATGTTTTCTAATCCATCCAGGGATCAAAGATCTCTCCTTACATACACTATTGTGGGAGACAAAATCCTGTAATTAATTCACATGAGGTGCTATTTGAAGCTACCATAATCTCATCCAAAGGCTGATTGTTGTACAAAGGCTTTGTGATGCCTTTTTCCTGCAGAAAGGCTGAATGGGGGCAGGAGGGGAGCAGGGGGGAGGGCAAGAAATAACTTCCTGTACATACCTTGTAGCTTTAGGATCCCAAATTACGATGTCAGCATCAGAGCCCACAGCAATTCTCCCCTTCTTTGGGTAAAGGTTAAAGATTTTTGCTGCATTTGTGCTGGTAACAGCTACAAATCTGTTTTCATCCATTTTTCCACTGTGCTGCAAAAGAGTACGCAAAAGAAAACTTATTACTTTTTTAAACAAGGAATGAAAACAACGCTCTTCTTGTTGAAAAAGCTAGGGTGAGTGTCATCACATCAATTTTTAAAAATGTCATACTGAAGAGCTTAGAAGTAGAAATAACTACTTGTCTCAGATGCCCATAATGCAATGTACTTTCACTAAATACAGTAACTTTATCTTACTTTATCCCACAGCAAAGAGAAAAAGAGACAACTTTAAACCAAACACTCTGTGGATCCAGTCTCAAGTCAAATGAAATCAAATGTTCTAGCTGGCTTTAAATGTGTAGTCCTGCTCAGCAATTTCCTCAGGAAACATAACATCTCTCAAGTATCTAGGTTGCGGAAAACAGTGAGACGGTATTAAGGAGAGTCTAGAAGGTGATGACAGCGAGGCAAGGCACAATGTGTAGTATTGGAAAACTGATTTGCAAATTTCTTTAGCAATAACACAGAGTATAGTAGTGCTCAGTAAATGTTGAAATCAAGTAGTATAAAAAACAGATTTGCTGATGTGACGCTTCAGCACAAAAGCAAATAACAATGGATATACTTGTGTCTTGTGACTGTCCACTGCTATGTAACTACTTTAATCCAGCTTCCACGACTGTTGTTCATTTGGAAAGCCAGCTACACTGGCAGTAGTATTGTGCATAGGTCAGTCTAGGAATCAGTATGTCATAAAAACATGTTTATGGTGGCCTGTGAGCAGCCATCTGAGAAGAAAAGTATAATGAAAATGGTGAACACTGCTCTTCTAAGTGATGGAATGTGGGAACAGAGGGAAGCTGTTCAGACAAACTCACACAGCTGTGTAGTATTTTACAAGTGAAAAAAGGGAGGATATTATCAATTGAAGAACTTTTAAAAAATTGTCTTGCCCAGCAGGATGCACTGTTTAAAAGCAGCACTGATGAACGCATTCATGTCTCAGTTTCATACAAACCCCAAGCTAGATTTCCGTTTACACTGGTGCCTGAAGTGGCTACCTGGAAACAGAGACTAGACAGAAATAAGGGAATGAAGGTGATATTTATTTGAAAGGCCTTCAAAGGTACACCCTGGGGAGACCAGAGGCCACTGCCAAAATGGACCCCAAGATGGAGGACCAGTCACGAGTTCTTCACACTTTTATAGGTTTGGTCCATTTGCATATCACCATAAATTTGCCAATTAAAATTTTAGCTAATGATGTAAGTTCTCTAAGCTCAGCCCCCCTTCTCCAAGATGTTGGTTTACACAGTTTGGCCCCAGGACGGTCTAGGTGTCCTTGGAAAGCAAACTTAGAGACTTTGTTATGTCTACCCAAGCATGAGAGAGCAGCAGCTAGCAGGCTATAAAACACTTCAGATTTTTACAGGAGGCTATACAGAATTTGAAAAATATAAAAATATAAAAGCTAAAACTCAAGGCATCAACACCATAAAAAATCTCACTAGAGCTGTGCCACAGGTGAGTATAGGCACAAGTGTGTGTGTTTGGTGCATACCAGCTGGAGCTGAATCCCAGATACAGATAAACAAGAGACATCATGAACCACATTCTTACTGTGTGAGTAGGTAATTATACTGTGGCAAATGAATATGCTTCACAGTGCATTATCAACATGATTTCACTACTGCAAGAAAACTTAATATTAAATAGAGCTAGAGCTTCCAGAACATAACAGTTTTGCATTAGCCAGAGCAATCATAACACCCAGTATGCAGCAGATTCCTCAACAGATTTCCTTACGTAGCCCCTCACCAGACATTATCTGAGAAGCACTGACCATTCTTGTGTTGGTAGTGAGAATCTGAAGTCAGTGGGACTTGAAGGTGCCCATTTCATCTTATCACATGACTGAGCCACATATTAGAGAAGCATTTCTTAAAATATAAATTAGAAGTTGACAGGCACACCAGTGCAGAAACACCTCCAATGGCTGAGTTTGAGAGAGATCAAAGAGGAAAATATACACAGCTGATAGAATTGAAACTGTAGGCCCCTCCTTCCTTTTGCTCTCATTTCATGAATTGAAAAAAATGCTTCGAGGAAATGTACTTGCAGTACCACTGAAACAATAGCAATCTCTTACTGCTAAACAATATAAATGATTCTTTAGTGAAATATTTTAAGCACCAAGAATCTTCTTTCATCTTCCAGGACCATAAAGTGAGAGCTAATAAGGACTGTTACAGTTTTCAATCAAATGAGTTATCCTATGATAAACACACTTGATAAAACGGAAGAGTTAATAACTACTGAGAGATTATGTATTACTGGAGAAATCAATTACCTCTATGTTTGGACTTTTTGATATACTTACAACGCCTTTTTCCCATATGACTGACATCCTGTCTTCCACACCATTCACTCCATTAGGGATTTTTGTGAAGTCATCTTTGCCCAGAGCTTTCTGGCATATGTCAAAGGTGCAGTTGTCAGTCCCTGTCACAGATAGGTCACCACTGCAGAGAAACAAAGTTCATTATGAGTCAGAGCATGTACCAGACAGTACCACATAGGAGAACCTGTGGTAAGGCTGGGTAGGTCGAGTCATCCATCCGTCAAGACAAAAACTGATATGCCCTGCCAGCCTACCTTCAGTTCCATCCTCCAAGACTGGCTCCAGAGTAACAGCCTATGAAGCAATTTCCTCTTCAGAAACCCCTCAGAAGAAAACGAGCACCCACACTGACACTTTTGCTCTGGATATGTCGAAGGTGTCGCACAAATGGAGGACTGTCCACTGTGCCCAGAGCAAGCAGCTTGGTTTCATTCTCACTTTGGGCAATTTTAGTCTGTGTCACTCCATATGACCTTTGAAATTACTATGGATCTGCACAAGAATTAGCCTGTGTTCAGGCATACCTTTACAGGCTCTTCGGTCAAATTCAACCCTTTTGTGGAGTTCACATTTATTGGTCATGAAATACCAGCAAACCACCCATCTTGTTAATTGCAGGTATCTGAATGGTACTTCTTTTTCCACTTCGTTCTGAAGCAGATGTTATGAAGTGGATAACTTATATGTACCTTCAGAAGTTAGCAGGTTTAGTTTTCATGCAACATTTGAATTTCAAGTGAAAAAGGCAGCTGACAACAAACCCCAGAAAATCTAGCTGTGACCTCACATTTTACACATTTCTCACTGACTTACAGCCTTACTGTCTTCCTGGTCATGTTACAATTTTTCCTGCGGTATGAGCAAGGCAAGACATATTGAATAAAATCAAGTGTGGACAGAAGGCTATAAGAGTCCAGAGACATAAAATACGAAACCAGAAATATTTTTCATGTGTGATTTCCACTTCTCCTTTCTGATAATGTAACATTCTGTACTTAGAAAATCTCCAGAGCATCCACCTGCTATTATGTACTCCTGACAAAATTTGCTGTGCATTTGGGTATCAGCTGTCACTGTTTGTTCATCTGCTTACTTGGCCAGTAAGTTCATGAGGAAACCAGGAGTAGATGGATCTGGTCTCAGTGGGGGTCCCATCACATATGCTGCAGCATGAGCCCAATTTTTATTCCAGTAGTTGGTGCCATCGGTGCCAAGACTTGCAGCAATAGGCTCCCCATAAACCACCTTTCCTGAACAACAAAGGTAAAGCAAAGGTATCATCATCAAACAACATAAAAATGCGTAACTTCTATTTTTTCTGTTGAGGATCTTTTTGGTGGCAATGAATTTAAATTTGAATGAGTGTTTCAAATTAAAGACCAACATATGGAAGGACATAATAAACTAAGCTATAACACAGCATCTTTGTTCTGAATATTCTGCTAGTGATTTCCCAATATATTTCCTCTTAAGAATATTGCTTGGGCAAGTTTTTTAATTAAATTGCTGACAGATATACTATAATGGGTTTTACACATTGTTTACTAGGAATGTGATTGAGATTTCAAAAGGAATGCAGCCCTGAGTTGCATTAATTATGTTTAAGATTCATATACTTGGTAACACCTTTTCAGTGCTCTGAAATTACTGACTACATAACAGTATAAGTTAATATATACAGTATACAGACTTTGCAAGGTGCTACTTTTAGTTGTCAGGCTATAATTCTGCCAGGAAGAAAAATATGGCAGGAGATATAAAGTAAGAAGTATAGAAGCATTTCCCAAATCAAAAACTGTAAATAATTTAATTTTAAAAGCTATCTCCCATATTTTAATCTTTTATTCTTTGCGGCACAGTATCCTATTTTCCTCAGAAGAGGACACCAACCCAGGCTAGCTGTTAGCCTTTGAACAGAGCTAACATATTTTAACTACTTTTTCCTCCTGGGAAACATGGGTTTGAAACTCATCAGAACAAGATGTTTCACTCCCTCAGCGAGTGGTCCAGACACTTTGCAGTTCTGCAGCTGGCAAATGGTGATGCCTTCAACTGCAGTGGTCACTAAAGAACCAGAATGAGCTGGGACCTCTCACACCTGCTCAGAGGCTGCTTCGTGCTGGTTAAAGGAAGTCTCTGCTGGGTCCCAGCAAGAGCCTTCTCCCTCCCCTGATCCCTACAGGCAGTGGGTATTTTTCTATGGATGCCAGATTTCACTCCAGGCACAATTTTTATTAGAACTATGACTGCATTGCCCCAGCAAGGCCACAGCTGGTAATTGCTTGGTGATACAAGACTGTGACCTTTCTCTGTCTTTCTGCGTGTAAGTCATACAGTCATGGTACTGCTGGAAAACAACAAAGCAAACCCTTGCAGATTTCTCTCCGTACATCAGACTGCTACTTCTGTGAGCTGTTTGGTTGTAATTTCTGCACTGGCATAGGTAGCTACTGAGGAGCTCAATTATTTTCGAAATACATTTCCCATTGCACTAGTGCCATTCCTGAAATCTTTGGTGCTAGATTTGCAAAAAAGGCCTCATACAATTTTATTTTTACATGGTGTCAAGGTCTGCTCTGGTGTTACTGTATTGTACATTTATTCCAAGTACTACCTAGTACAACTTTGTCCACAGCCTAAAGGCTCCCTACTAGCATTACTAATTTCCTACAACCACCTCAGCATGCTCTGACACGCTGAATGTGCTTGCTTCATACTGATGCTTTGGCTTGGAGCATTCTAAGCTATCAGTCCCACTTATCTACACAAGTTTTCGATTAATACTTGAACTCAGAGGGAGACCATTTTTTAGACTTGAAGACATGACTTTGGCATTTATTTACTGGTTTTTGCATCTTCTTTCAGAACTTAAAAGCACTGACTATGAGGCCATGAATGGAAGTGATATGACCACTCACTGATGAGGAAATTTGAGCAGATTAGTGTTTTCTTAATTCAGAGCTGAATGATGAAACCTAAGAAGAGAGATGGATGAAACCAGGAGAGCTGAATGAAACCTAATTCACCTTAGTTCAGGGTCTTCCCTGACTCCTGCAGGACCTCTTGGCCTTCCCTGAGCAACTCCAAACACTGTATTTGAGGGTAGGCTGCCACCAATCCAGATGTATATAGAGAAGGTCTGATATACATAATCATCTGTCATATTTACTTACCAGTCTTTTGACAGACTTTTCAGGATTTAAAGTCACCAGAAAGGGGAGGGAGAGGGAAGTGTGGTTTGTGTCTCTCCTACTGCATCTAAACAAGCTAAAGAAGCTTTCATCCAAAGTAAACCTGAGCTATGGATAATTAGGACATAGCTACAAATTATTAAAGTTAAAATTGCAGGAAAAGAGTGAATTTTTAGTTTAATAAATAATTTAGAGAATAACAAGAAAATAATGTTCTCATCTCAGTTTCACAACACGAAAATGAAAAGAAGTTTCCAAGCTCCCAGCTGGATATGCTGAACCGATTCTAAGTCATGTACTGTAGCTGATGACAGTATTTCTGCAGTCAGAGTTTGAGTTGACCAGCTCCCTTTGTTCCCATGAGTGGGGAGGAGTAGAAGCTGTTCCCTCAAGTGATTTTGAGTCTGAACACTGCAGTTTCAACAGACTACCTCTGGACAGTTCTGCTGAATGTGCAATTTCTTGCATTTCATTTGGGCCATGACTAACCAGACTGAAGGATACAATAATATCAAGATTCTGCTTTAATCTCAATAAAAAAGAAATTCTGCACTGAGGCTCTTTTGGCTCGACTGGGAACAAAGAAATTCTGCATTAATTTTCTTCTAGCTTGATTGGCTTCTGCCTATAGGCATAGAAGTGAAGTAATGCAGTAATAAATCATGTCTTTCAAATTCTTATGTTTTTCAGCATTTGATAAAAAAAAAGGAACCAGCAAGTGTTCTGTTGTTTGGTCTTCCTGATACCTCTGAGCAGCTGGTAAATAGCTGTGTATTTGATGGCTTTTTATCAGATGCCCAAACTGGCTAGCAAGAGCTGTTTTTGATAGATTATTTAATTAAAAAGAAGAGCATTCAATCGCAATTTTGTTTACCAGCTACCAGAACTCAAAAAGAGTTACAACACTGATAAACACCAACTAACATTTACAGGCTTGAAAAACTGGTCCATATGTGCTTATTCTAGTAGAAGTTTAGAAGCACTTAAGGTCATATGGGGCAAAGATACTCACAAGCTATGCTCTGAATGGAGCAGAACTGCTAGGCAGAGTTTATTGAATCAGGGGTAGCATGGCATCCATTAGGCTATATACAGTCTGGACCTGAGCTGTCCTGCATGAGACAGCTAAAAAGTTGACATTTTTGGTTGCACTCCTGTGCTCAGAATCAGCTTGAGAGTTTGTATACCCTCAGCAATGGACATGCCTTTCCTCTCACTAAAAGGAGACATAACCTGTGACTGATGGTAGGAACCAACCTTGTAAGTATATATAAGCTTCTTAGAATCTGGCCAAGTACATAATTTTGTATACACTTTTTTTAGAAAGGAGAAGCTTTTTTAAAAATTGACTTTTTCAGTAAGATTTTGCTCTCCAGGTCTCCACTAGAAAGTCCCATTTTCTTGGCTGTAGCAGCACATTAAATGAGGAAAGGGACATAATCTTTAATCATCACACTGGATGATTTTTAAGGTCCTTTCCAACCCAAATCATTCTATGATTCTGTGGTCTCCAGCTTTAGCACACTTAGATTGAAAGCATTTTTTAGGGGGAAACAGTATAAATCATCTACCCCTAAATCACATTTTATTAGCCTTGCTCTCTCCACAGGCATTTCTGGTGGCAGGAATGGGTGACAAGGCCATATTAATTTTCTCCTGTAAGCTCATATCAGGTAATCCTAATAGGGAGAAGGAGCTGCACTGCCTGACACCAGAGCTCTACAGCCTTGTATTCTCACTGGAGGGAAGATTTCACACTATAGCAGGCAGAGAAGCCCTTTTGTCTTCCCACTTAAAGGAATAAGAGTTTCATGCACACAAATATATCAGACTGTCCTCCTGTAGAAGAATACAGTTCCTCTACCTATTCTGTCAAAATTCAAGGTCGTGTTTTGCAGAGGGATGAAGAAACAGTCCACTGAGACAAGAAAGGACAGTTCTCACAGAGAGGTGCTCTCTTTGACCCTCTCAGTGGAGAACTGACAAACCACTGCTTCTGGTAAACAGGCTGGTAGGGCCCTCCAAAAAGAACAGGATGGGGGTAGGAGTTAGCCTGTCCCTCTCCAACATGGTCACAATGTGGAATTTTGTATCCCCTGTTGAATATTCAGCAGCTGTTACTGATGTACACGGAAAGCATGCTGCTATAATCTGGAGGTTTCCTCCCTTGAGTGGTGTTACTGGAGATCAGAGCAGATATAGATGGTGAATCCTGGCATGGAAGAGGGAAGGAAAGGCTTTTGCTCATCTGATTCTCTTAAAGTTTGCTTAATCTAGAATAAGAACTGCTATTCCTTTACAGTGTGTATGACTGATTTTAACCTTTAAGGTCTGAGCCATAGCTCACCGAAGACAACAGAATTAGGCCTACTGTCTTGGGCAAGCTCTTTCAGGCCTTCAGCCTCTAATATTAGCTCTCACCTTGTATAGCTAAGTGAGGGACAAGGAAGAATTGGGCTCTGACTTATATTTTTGACTAGGAAAATCACTATCCCATAGAATTTGAGAAACAATGCTTCAATTCTGGTATCACACTCTCAGCCAGAAAATAGATTTCACTCACTTAAGAGCAGTTTCTCCCCTTCTGAGGTCAGTGATGGAATTGGGAAGGATATCAATCGTCCTCTGACATGGGCAGGGATGAATATGCACACACAATTTGTATTTCATGCTAAGTGCTTGGAAAGGAACATGAAAAATTTCACAATTGTGAATAGCAGGAAGCTAGCACCAAGACATGGAGAAATGATCTTGAAAAGATGAACAAACTGTATTAGAGTAAATATTTCAAATGCTTGAGAGGCTCCCAATATTTAAGAGTTTTCACAACTTTCACATTACAGTGGTTTTTAACCTGTCCAAGTTGAATATCTTTCATCGAAATATTTGAGTTTTATTTATGTCATTCATAAAATACTTTGAGAATTTTTTTTTTTTGTCTGGAACTCCTTTCTTTCAATTACCACTCTTAACCGAAAAATGGAAAATAACGTCTACTGAAACCAACAATGATGAATTTCCAATTACCAAAATTTATACAGATCAGTCTCACTAAAAACTACAGTTATTGTATCTACCTTTGTGGTACTCTAGTTATCTTTTGAAATTTCTTACTCAATCTTAGATTTCTATTTTCTAAACAGTACACTTCTATGCAGCTAGATATGAATTATATGTTGGTGTGCACAAAGGAAAGCACTGATGAATCTGACTGCATCAGCACAGGAAGATATAAAATACAATTTGCACCACAATGTACATAAATTGTCCCAGTTTTTCCTTTGCACGTATTGGAAAAGCATACATTTATGCTCAGTAATCAAACTGGCACTGCAGACTATTCTCACAACACACGCCTAACCAATGCTTTACAGTATTTACTGTCAGCATAAAATTCTTTACTTGAACAGTGTATTATAAAGCACTGTCTTAGGTCTTTTATGTTCACAGCCAGTGTTTCATCTTTAATCTGGGTTTTTCAACTGTTGTTATAGCTTCTTGTAGTTACTGTTCACACGATGCCTGTGAATGTACAAACAAATGTACACTGATGGATATAATCCACATTCCCAGCAGCACTGGCATCTAGTGGAGGAATACAATATAGCACAGTATAAAAAGACGTGCTATTAAAATATATTCTGGTAAATTCTTTTATAAACTCGAATTACTGCTAATTCTTACTAGAAGTCATGGTCATACATATTGTGCATAAACATATCCATCTATATTAGTACAATGACATCACACTGCTTTGATTTATCACAATCTCACACTCTACATGTTAATATTAATAATCTATGCCCCCTATGTAGGCATTATCTAAAGACAAGAAATAGGGAAACTGAGGTCTGTATGAAATTCATATCAAGTCAGGTGAAAACAAGCTGTAAATGCAAAAGATGTAAAAACATAGTAAAAAAGATGTAAAAAGATAATGAGGACAGATAGTTTTAGGTCCTTCAAAACATGGACTTCTGTCCTGCTCCTTCTGCCTTGATAATGTCCCCTCACGGTGCTGTTGTTCCATGTGCTGCTCTGAATGGACTTACAGATGAGATAAAACATCCTGAATACCTACAGCCCTCAAGGTGCTTCTAATCTGCCCAAGAGATGGTCAGGAAGGTCAGGCCCCCTTGGCTGACCAGAATTATTTATGAACACTGCAGTGCAAACCTGAGCAACCCTGCACTGGTGGAAATCAAAGCTTTCAGACACTGTCATCTTCACCATGACTTTTAAGTGCCCAGTGAGTAGGAGTAATGGTCACATCATGGCACTGTCTGTAAAAATATGGCATGGTCTCTGTTGTAGAATTTCTCATCAAGATATCTGGTAAAGTCTTGCAGAGTAACTCAAGGGAGGAGAATAGTAGAGCATTTATTGTCTTGAACTGGTCACATAGATTTTAATGCAATAATGCTGTCCCAGCCATCACTTTGACTTTGGAGGAACAGTGCAAAGAGAAAAAAAGATTGCTCTGGGGAGAAGGGAAAGTCTCAATTCTGGTTGCTGTTCTTTCACACTGCTCCCCTTGGGCCCCAACAACACACACACAGTTTAGACATCCCACTCCAAGAAATTCACCCATGTTCTGAGGCTTATGACACCAATGACAAGTAGGACACTAATGCTGTGTTTGGTTTTCCATGACCCTTCCCCCAGTGCCATTGTCCAAGCATAAAAGAATTAGGACTTTTACCTTCTCTTCGTGCATTACTTATCACCTTTGCTGAAGATTTACTCATTACATGGACTACATAAAGGGGGCAGTTCACAGCATTTGCTATGGTAATTGCTCTTTGTGTAGCTTCAGCTTCCACTTCTTCAGGACGACACAGCTCATGTCCCTCAGGGCCGGTTATTCCCATTGCCAGCATCTTCTTTGCACCCTGAAGACCACACAAAAGCATGTAAGGGTCAGTTAAAGTGTAGCCATGGTGTCATGAACATGCTGTCAGTCAAATGGATTCTGAACCAGCTGTTGCAGCCAGTTCAAAGAAAAAAAACTAGTGAGTTACGTTTTTTTTTTCAAAAATAAGTTACTGTAGTTCTATCTGAAATCCAGTATATCCCTCAATAAACTCAGGTCTCAGAATACCTAAGTAAATTCAGAGAACACACTCCACTGGCTTGCAGGATTAAATCACTGCTCTTGAAAACCCTACCTCTTTCTCAATATGTATGCTTAAATATCAAGGCCAGTGACGTCCAATGATGCTACTAACCATCACTGGAAGGAAAAAAAAAGGAAAAATCCTTACTAAGCACAAAGATGCATATCCAGAGCCTCTGAAAACTCCAAGGTTTTAAGAGGCAAAAGGTTCTATCCTACTCTGTTCCAGGAACTTAAGATTTGCTGATTTGATATTATTTAGCAATGAATTAATTTCCTTTAGTGGACCTGGGGCAGAGTCAAAGCAATGTTGGCTGGAATAGTTGAAGAAATGATTCCATTATAGCCACTGGAGTTATCACTGGTGTCGAGTACAACCAGTGTAGTTACAGTCTCAGTGCCTCAGAACTCTCAGTGCCTCCACACAGCTCTAAGGGGGCAGTAGCAAGTGTGCAGTGAGGTTAATTATGCATAGAGGGATATTGAGACTTTTCTGCCCAGTCAGTGAAGCTTTCTCCATACCTCTGGATTTGCTCCTGTTTCATGAGCTGACTATGTTTGGACAGACCTAGAGTTAGGACCATCTATATTCCTGACTTTGATGGACAAAATGTTAAATGTGCACCTGCGCAATTAGTTCCCCATTCTCTGCATGGACTTGAGCAACTGCCCCAAGTTCCTTACAGCAGGAAAAGGCTTCATATAATTCCTCATCATTGATCATGTATATGTCTTTATAGGCCATAAACATCTTGAAGGAGTTGACACCTTTGTTTTGAACAAGACATTCCATTTCTTTCTTCACCTGAAAAATACAGCAATTATATTTGACATGTTAATAAGTTGGTATAAAGAAATTGTAAATAGAAAGGGTGACACTCTACTCGCCCATCAAACATATGTTCAGTACAAATACCCCAAGTCACATATTTAAAGACTGGCAGACTATTATTCTAATATCAAATTGATTCTCAAAGTATATAAAAGAGTAACAGCAGTGCAAATATTGGAAGCACAAGCTAATTGCAGGAAGGGAATGCTTTTTACAAAAGGTAATGAGGCAGAATTTTATTTCAAATAAACCTTCTGATGTTGAAAACACCCATTCTAATACTATACTCAATGTATCCAACTCACAACACAGACATTGGTGCAAAACTGATTTTCAAAATTGGATTTCAATAGGCTGCAGCTTCTGGCAAACAACACAGTGACAGAAAAGATTTCATCTTTTGGAGCTTTTCCCTGACCCTAAACAACACACACAGCCTTTTGAAACATTTTGTCAAATAAAACAGCTCCAAAATGCTATGTGTGAGCCTGCTTTTTTTTGTTTTGTGGGGGGGTTTTTTGTTCTGTTTTGGTTTTTTTGTTTTGTTTTGCTTTGGATTGGGTTTTTTTGCCTTTTTTTTTTGGTTTTTTTGGTTTTTTTTTGTTATGCACTGCTTGATAGGATTCCCTGCTTCTGCTGGAGCCTATGAAGCCCAGCAAAACATTACATTCCAAAGAAAGACATGTATTTTAGTCTGAAGGCTTCTTGCACAACTGGTTAGCTAGAAACATATATTACGTAACTTTGGCTCTCCCTTCCCGGTAAGATGATGGTGACAGTAACTTACATGTATCTGTAATGCTATTACAATTTCCATGGGACTAATTCCTTTCAAAAAGTAAAACATTATTTTTCATCCTCTCTCTAATAATCTGGTTGGATCTGCCCAAGAAGGGTAAGATTTATAAAAAACTCAAAAACTTAACCAGAGGAGGGATGGGAGCACACCTTGAGTGGGAGTTATCAAATAAATACCTGACAAAAGGCCCTGCTCTGGCACAAATATAGAGGCATGTCATTTATCATCTTCTTCACTATTTACTACAACTAACAGAAGGCATTGTAAAGAATGCATACTGCTAATTAATTTAAAGTTTAATTAATACTTTAAATCCTGAGGAGATGAGAACTAATCAGATGGGCATGAAATATCAGTCTTCTTTACCCTAGCCTTTTACAGCTACAAAATGCCTGACCTTTCTACTTCTTTTAATCTTGGCCTTTCAAAACAGTTAAATTCTTAATGTAAACGAGAACATTTCATTGATTTACACTTCCATAGTTTTATTTGGTTTTTCAGTACAATTGCACTATTGTCTGCTAAGGCTGCTTCAAATGCACATTACTCAAACTTCATTGAAGAATTTATTTCATGTCTTTGCCTTAAGTTAGAAGTTGTGATCAGCCTATTTTAGAACTCAGTACACAGAATACCAAAGACGTGTTGTTTGCAGAGTGAAGGCTTTGGTGCATATATTTTAGAATTTAAAAATTAGAAGAAGTACTCATATATAAAATAGGAATTTACTTAATATATCTGTGTACTGATGCATAGTTCTCCGGGAATCCAAAGTCATCTTGTAAAACATGAGTCACATTCAGATAGATATCAAGCACCTGAAAAATTAATTTATTCAGTAAAGTTTTCAGGCTATCAGCAAACATTCACTCAGCAAAGACAATTTTCCCATATGTAAATTTAAAAAAGTTTTTTTTAGATTATTTCACGTTCAATGTACTATTGACTCCAGTCCTGCTTTACTTCAAGGGGGTATTACTGCAGTTGCCCAGGAAAATAAGTCTTCCTTTATAAACGAAGTCAAGTACCATATTTTCCATGTAGACTCTTATTAAAAAAACCAAACCAAAACCACCAAAACTCATAAGGAGCATAAAAATCAAGTATTCAAGTAGCGAAAGAGAAAATTATTGTAAACACCTCTTTCCCCTCTGACCTGCCTGGTCTTGGTCTTGCACAAGTACTACCTTTAACTTTGTGCAGTATTAGCCAGAGATATTGGCTATCTGCAGACTTGCTTTATTTTTCAAATACATGTACTCTCAGAAGGGTGTGGGCTATTTCAAATGTTGTTTTTAATCACAAAACCACTAACCAGCAAGCTATATTTAGTATGTGAAGACTAATTCAAAGCAGGTGTGGTACCAGTTTATGGAATTGAAAACCAGCTCTTTTGTCTACCTTGTTGCTCCACCATGTAACTGCCACATGCAATGAATAATCGCAGCAGACTTTAGGGTCTGCCCAGCTTTTCCATGTATCAAAAGCTTCAGTAAGAGAACAACCTTTCTGAGGGATGGCAAAGTCGATGATCATAGTGGTTCCTCCTGCTATAGCAGCCTGAAAAGAAGAAAGTTAATATTTAGCAATCAGAAGGAATGCAAATTTCCTCCCACCCTCTCTAACTGCCTTACAACAATTAATCTGGATACACTGAAAACCACTGAGGAGTTTCCCTGAGTAAAGTCCAGATTCGCAAAATGATTGTGGAGATTAATTTCGTCTGCTTTGAGAAAAATGTTCTCAAAAAGGTGTTCAGGAGAGTCCAAATAAAATTTTCAGGCTGAAGGAGAAGCCTTCGCATATGTACAAGAACTTATCAAAGATTTGGAGATGTGTATGTAGTGTTCATACGTCAGTGAGTTTCCTCAAGTGGGTGGAATCACTGGGAAAGAAGAGCACTAGAAGAGCACAGTCCACTTGAGACGTGCTTCCTCAGAGTCTGTGTAGTAGAAAAAACAAGACTGAGTTATTAAAGGGCAAATATTAAGGGGCAAATACACAACAACAACCAAAAAGCACATTGAGTTTGAAAATACAGTATGAAAATCTCCAAACCCTTGTCTAACACCAAAAGATTTTAAAAGTGATTAAAAGTGTATTTTTATTAGTAATGGAGTATCATTTAGTAAAACTGTATAGAGGGTTTTAAATAGAATTAGGAATTTACATCCTCTACATAAATGTTGTCAAGTAGATAAATAACCTACAACCTTACTTTGTAGATGTATGGTGATCAAAAATTGCTTTTTTAACCAATAATTTTCACTCTCCTTTATGAACAACTGAATTATTACTTTTTTTTCCTTTGGAGGGAAAAAACGTCTCTTAGATGACAGATCCTTGACTAGAAGAAATGGATCCAATACAGAAATTCCTTTGTTGAAATGGTTGCTGTCTTCCAGATTAGCAAAAGAGATCCTCCCTATTGCTCTGAAAAACGTCCCTTTGCAAAGCAGATACAACCAATTCAGATCAAAATATGCACAGTTCGAATTCACAGGATCACAGAATCACAGATTTAACTAGGCTGGAAAAGACCTTTGAGATCGAGTCCAACCTATGACCTAACACCACCTTACCAACTAAACCATGGCACTAGGTGACACTTCTAGTCTTTTTTTAAACACCTCCAGGGACAGTGACTCCACCACTTCTCTGGGCAGCCCATTCCAGTGCCCAGTCGCTTTTTGTTGTAGGTTGACCCTGGCTGGGTGCCAGGTGCCCACTCAGTCACTCTATCCCTCTCCTTCCCACTGGGACAAGGGAGCAAATAGGATGGAGGAAAAAACCAGCAGGGTGAGTTAAGGCAGTTTTATTACAGCAAAAAAGAAAGAAACAAGCAGAGATCTGTGCACGCAAGAGCTAAAGAGAAAAAGAAATCAGTCTCTACTTCCCATCAGCAATGATGTTTGGAAACTTCCTGGGAAGCAGGGCTTCAGCACGGGCAATGGTTCCTCCTCCCTTCCTTAGACTATGTATCTGAGCTGATGTCATATGGTATGGAATATCCCTTTGGCTGATTTGGGTCAGCCGGCCTGCCTGTGTCCCCTCCCAGGATCTCGCCCACTCCTATCCCCGTTGGTGGGGGAAGGAAGGTCAGAGAGACAGCACTGCTTGGCAGTAGCCAAAACACTGCTCTGTTATCAACACCCGTCCAGCTGCCAATGCAAAGCACAGCACTGTAAGGGCTGTGAGCTTTACCTCAGTCACACCCAATACACTCTTTCTGTGAAGAACTTTTTCCTAATATCCAGCCTAAACTTCCCCTGGTGCAGCTTAAGACTGTGTCCTCTTATCCTGTTGCTGGTTGCCTGGGAGAAGACCCTGACCCCCACATGGCTACATCCTCCTTTCAGGGAGTTGTGAGAGTAACAAGGTCTCCCCTGAGCCTCCTCCAGGCTAAACAACCCCAGCTCTCTCAGCCGCTCCTCAGCAGGTTTGTGTTCCAGACCCTTCAACAGCCTTGTTGCCCTTCTCTGGATGCATTTGAGCATCTCAGCTTCCTTCCTGGATTGAGGGGCCCAGCCCTAAACGTGTGGCCTCACCAGTGCCCAGAGGCCACACAGAGGGACAATCCCTGCCCTAGTCCTGCTGGCCACACTATTGCTGGTACAGGCCACGATGTCATTGGCCATCTTGGCCACCTGGGCACACACTGGCTGATGTTCAGTCGGTTGTCGACCAATACCCCCAGGTCCCTTTCTACCTGGGCACTTTCCAGCCACTCTGCCCCCAGCCTATAGCACTCCAGGGGGTTGTTGTGGCCAAAGTGCAGGACCCAGTACTTGGACTTTTTAAACCTTGTATTGTTGGACTCAGCCCATCTATCCAGTCTGTCCAGGTCCCTCATGCTATATTACTCTTCCTTTTTCTAGAACAATCAGTCTCTTCCTTCTGTTCACTTAGAAATCAGAATAAAATCTGTAAGTATGTCAGTATATTTTGCATAAAGAGAAGTTTGGAGAGTTACAAAAGTATTCGTAAATCTCTGATGAATTGAGCAAAACATTTTCTCCAGGAAAAGTTGTTTGACCTGTCAAATATTTTTCAACAGGACTTACTGACTTATTTGTCAAACAGGAAAATTTAAAGAAAATTTATAGACTTCAAGAAAAAAAAAAAAGTCACGGGTTCCATAACTCCACTCAAAGTCTCTTTTTATCCCCTATGTCCTTTTTCCCCCCTCTATTTGTAAAGAGAGGTGCCTTTACTTATTCAACTGAATGGGTAAATCTTAGCTAATCATTGTAGCATATTTCACAATAGTTGAAATACAACTCTGTCTCCCTGAATTTCTTGCCAAAATATTTGTCAGATGCTGACCTTCAGTGAATAGGTCTGAACACTTTCCACACTTTGACTCGAGTTAAGAATATCCACAGTATCTAAGTTTTTCATATCTGATCACTAAGCTGGATCTAGAATCTTCTTGTAGGCACTGAAGTGACTATCTGGACATCCTGTTTTGTGTACGCAGCCTCTGTTTTGCAGTTTTGCAGCTTCCCCGTCCTGTAAGTACCTCAGAGTTACTCAGAAAACCTTAAAAACTTATTTTCTGCTTTTTAGTAAACCTGGTTCTGCTGTGAGAGGAACTGGGTATAACAGTCTCTGTGAAGATGCTGGCTAGCAGACAAGCCAAGTCACAGGGCAATGTGATCTTTTCTGTGAACAAAGGATTTCAGGATCCTTTCAGGATCCTTTCTGCACAACAAAGCTCTTAGAAAAATACCTTGAAAATTTTGGGTATGGAAGCTGTATGGAGATGATGCATAATACTGTTAATATGAGTAATTGATACTCTATTCATATGCAGGGAATATAATGAGATCAGCTAAAAAGCTGAAAAAAACCCCACTCTGAATGTAAAACTGAGAGAAATTAGGTACTTTTAGAAAGTGTATTTAAGTGGACTTTCATTGAGAGACACAGTAAGCATCAAAGTGAATGACAGAAGAAAAACCTGCATTCCCTCATGCTAACAGAGGAGAAAGATCAGATTACCACAGAAATGCTCAAATGGCACTGGAGAATTAAACTGTTGCTTTAGTTAACCTTTGCTCAGAAAAGTATGAAGCTTGATGCACATACCACTGCAGGTTATAGTCTGCATGCTGACAGCTGGGGTAAATGCCTGTCCCACCTGACCCCTGCAGTCACAGTAGTTTCTGAAGGAACCCAAATAACATACTGGTTGAGGGTGGACCTCTGAGTACCCCAACTGCTTTATGACTATGTCCCAGTGAAAGGGACAGGAACAATTGCCCATGCTTGATTCACACTCTATTCTCTCTTGTAATACTGAATGAGTAGCAGACATCCCTCTCTGAGAAAGCCCAGATGCACACACAGGTGTGCACTCACCTTGGTTCCAGTATAAAAGTCATCTTTTGACCTGGTACCCATAAAAGGGAACTCCATGTGTGTGTGAGTATCGATGCCCCCAGGAATCACCAGCTTGTCGGTCGCATCCAGCACAAGTCCAGTCGAGGGCTCCGGGTTTAGGTTTGGTCCCACCTGCTGCACCACTCCATCTTCCACATACACATCAGCCACCACAGAGAGGTCATCGTTCACAACTTTTCCCCCTTTGATCAAAAGTCTTTGCCGAGCCTGGGGTTGGGGTGGCATGCCAGCAGGTGAGAGTGAGGCCTCAGAAATTGCTCTTGCCTGAGAGCACTTCACTGCCCCCTCCTCCCAAAGCAGCAGTTATCTCCGAATGGCCCTAAACACACACCACACCACGCTCTTTAAACAGATGCTGGAGGAACTGCCCCTCTGCCCCCGGCAGCTCCACCTCCCACTCTTGTGCGGCCCAGTGACACGGATGGGAGCAGAGCGCTGGGGGCGGGCCCTTATTCTCTGGACTCTGCCTGAACAAAGCGAGCCAGGCTTCCAGGCGGTCTGGGGTGTTCTCATGGCACTTGCTCCAGCCTGCTCTGTGCACCTGGGGGTTTGCAACTTGCTGAGCTGCTTTGAAAATGCGGCCATTTTATCACCTGTTGATGCCCTAAAGCAAACCAAGCTCTTTGCAGCCACATTTGGGGAAACCAAGGGTGACCTGAGCTCTCCACAGAAGAAACCAGAGAGCCCAAGTGTAACGTGAGCTTCCTGGAGCCATGTCTGGGGAGCTTGTGGGTCTGGCCTATGCAGAGGGAAATGCAGAGTGCAGTGCTCTGGTAGTCTAAGTGTTGTACCCTTCTCAGTGGAGATGGTGGGAAACTGCTCTCAAGGTGTTTCTCAAAGGATTTGGGACACACCACCCTCAAGATCCAAACATAGCTCCCCCCTGCCCCTGCAATGACGCTACGTGGACAGCACTCTGGTCTGAGGGGGAAGCTGGGGTGTGTGCCAACATGCATGTGAAAATCACATTTCAGTATCTGATGCCCTGCTCCATCTGCCCCATGGCCCTGCTGTGCCTGCCCAGCCAGCCCGGCCTGTGCTCCCCACACCCCCCACACTGCTGCCCACACAACCACTGCCGGCCCCGGCTCCAGCCCTGGGCTGTGCTGGCCCCTTGAATCTCCCTGCCCCATGGGGGCCCTTCCCAAGGGCCAGTGGAGAGTCAGGATGTTCTGTGGTGGCTTTCACACAAGGCTGGTGTGACCTTGGCAAGATGTGGCTTGTGTGTTTCAGAATATAGACCTAGAAAAAGAGGTGGGAAAGTAAAACGAAGACAACTAGAAAATGAGCTAAAGGTTTGGAGCAGAAGAGGAAAGACCTACTCTGTATCATCTCACAGGCACTAGTTTCTACAGAATTTTCCCACTTCTCTCCTGCCATAACCCTGGATTTGCATACTCAGCTGTGACACTGCTCAAGTGTGTCCCTGAATCTGCTGAGCACCTGCATCTTCATCCTCTCATCTCTTCCAGGTCAGTGGTGATGATTTAGCGAGGTAGAAGATTGTCTCTGAGGGCTGTGAGAGGGTACACACACAAGGTACCAAAAAGCTATTTAGAGAAAGGACACAAGATTGGAAAAAACTCACCTTCCCATCAGCATGTCACTTTTGTTACTTCCCTCATGATGGTTAGGAGAACATTATCATACATTTGGCTTTCTATCTGCTCATCCCAAGGTATCTTGTCTTACACCTCACCTTTGTGCAACGGGACGGAGACCCACTGGAATTCATAACATGACATGACAACAAAACAGGTGAAAACTCATTTGGAAAAGCAGTTTCACTTTGTATACATGAAGTAACATTTGTTAAGTGAGGGGAGGGGTAGCAAGGTCAGAGGTTCATTTGACCATGTGCAGTCATGCAGGGTGTAGCAGCCAAGTTCCTATGCCCACCCCAATGGATATTTAATGATTTGATGTAGAACAGCGTCAACAGATTTTTCACGATTTATTGGCAAAGAGACTTCACCCTGAAGTTTCAGTACCACTTCAGTACCTAAACTGCCGACCAAAAATAGCCACTTTCTTGTAATTTCTCCCTGGCCAATGATTACTTAGTATTTTCTGTGAAAGGAGTTTCTACATGACAGACCTAAACAGTCATCTCTGAGTGTGCTCTTGGGCTAGTGGCAGTCGTAAACTGTTCCTTCAGCCAAAATGGGCAGAGGGAGATCTGAAGGCAGATCAGCCACATCACAGCAGATTGTAGTGCACACTGGGATATCCAGTTTCCTTTTTGTGGGTGTTGAACAGGAAAGAGCTGATACAATTTTGATACATAAATGCATGAAGAGTAGCGCAGCTCAAAATCCTATTTATGTCTGTTTCCAAACAAGCACAGGCTTGAATTCTGTTTCCCCTCCTCTGATTTCCTCCTGGCTAATTTAGACTTTGTGGATCCTACTCCTAAGGGCCTAAACCTTCCTATCTGTAACTTCATTCCCAGCTCAGAATTGCAGAGCAGTATCATAACATTTTACAATGCTGTGCCTAGGAAAACTGAATTTACCCCACAGGTGGTTTTGAACACATTAAATAATGTATTGGTACATAACAAGATTCTGTCTAAGAAGCCCTTTTATTTAATCCATTTGGACCAAAAAGATAGTCTCACATCAGTTGCATTTATGTGTATTTGGTAAATATTTAATATTTCATAGCTCAGCTGTCCCTAGAAAAAATAGCCTGAAATACCACTGGTGGAACAGAAATAATACTTAAAATATTGTGAGAGGACAACTGGCCCCATATTCTTAGTGATCGCTGATTATCTAGTGCTTCTCCAACAGGGTTTCTGGCTCCTAATTGACTTTGTAGTATTTACTCACCCACAAAACATTTTACATTTCTATTCTTCTCTTCGCAGAGTTTAAAACAAATCTTTGCTCTGTAATCAATGTTTGACTTTGCACTGTTGTAGTGGTCTGGGCCGGAAGAGAGTTAAACTCTGTCATAGTACCTGGTATTGCTCCATTTTGTCTCTGTGCTGAAAACAGTGTTGGTAACAGAGGAAAGTTCTCATTATTGCTGAGCAGCACTTGCACTACATCAAGGGCTTTTCTGCATCTCATACTGCCCCACCAGCAAGGAGGCTGGGGGTGCACAAGAAGTTGGAAGGGGACACAGCCAGGAAAGCCAATCCCAACTGACCACAGGGATACCCCAGGCCATGTGGTGTCATGTTCAGCATATAAAGCTGGGGAAAAAAGGAAGGGGAGGGACACAGGGTATATATAGCATTTTCCGAGTCACCGTTAGTACATGGTGGAGCCCTGCCTTCCTGGAGATGGCAGAACATCTGCCTGCCCCTGGGAGGTGAGGAATGAATTCCTTGGTTTTGCTTTGCTTGCAAGTGCAGCTTTTGCTTTACCTATTAAATTGTCATTATTTCAAACCCATGAGTTTTCACACTATCACCCTTCCAAAGCGATTGAGCAAGTGGCTGCACGGTGATCAAATGCCAGCTGGGCTTAAATCACAACCCTGCAGTGAAATTTAATGTTAGGAAATATTTACTGATCCTAAAACGTTACATAGTAGCTCAATGATTTGAGAGCCATTGCTGAAAGTCTTCCCAAACTCACAAATCTGAAATTGAATCATATGCTAATACTTTTGTTGTCCAATCATCATCAAGAAATCTAAACATGGAGTGTCTTGTTTAGTGTAGCCATCAGAGAAGTACAATCCTAAGTTTTCTCAGTAGCCTAATGATTACCTGATTCCACTTGAACAACCCTGAAGAAAACACAATCCACATCCATGATTTACCAAATGAAAATAATTTAGCAAATTTAGGAATAAGTTTGCAAGAAACAGAGGACTGAAGTTTGGAACATCCAGCAGATCTTGAGGACACCTTCTAAAAGTCATTATAATGCAGACATAATCAGTTTAAAGTCTTCTGAAAACACATACTCACCCTCTTCATCCTGGAACCTTTACCTGCTACCTCCCCCATAAAATACTATTAATTTTTAACTTCTCCTTTAATTATCACACCTTACTCTTATCCTGCCTTTGCTTCCATTTTCACATTCTTCCTACCATACCCTAGTTCTGTAAAGCTCTTCTATTATCACTCAGTCTTCAGCTTTTTCTTAACTCCAGGACTCTTACTGGCATTAACCTCCAAACTGAAGTTGGTGAAGCTGAAATGTATCTCAAAATGCAGGAGCGACAGACAAATAGGCTTTTGAACATTTTTTGAAGGAATCTAGAGATTGATAATGAGCAGTGGGAAGAAAGCTCAGCTAATGAAGACGTGCTATTAATAATAGTATTTATTTTTGATAACTCTCCTCCAAGGAAGAAAGACTAGATCATGAAACACATTTGCAACACGAGAAAATTAACAAAAAGGATACCAACAGCTTTCAGTAATGATGGATAAAGCACTAGGTTTTGGAGAACTGGTACAAGGATGTGTCAATTTGAGGTGCACTCTGGATTTGCAGAAAGGAAAGAATGGTTATCTTTTCCCATATTCAGGAAGTCAGAAGGACTGAATACTCTTTTGTTTCTTTGCAACTCCGATGAAGAATCCATAATGTCTGTTCACCTGAGATTTACTTTCACACTCCTCTGCAGTGGGAATTTAATACTCATTCAATAAAACCAGATGGTCTAAACATAACTGCACCTGTAAAGTCTTCATAATTGTGAGACCAGTCAGGTGCCCTTGTTGAAACCTCACAAGTTTTCAGAAGAGTCTGGTGCTGACTGCTTTCATGGGGTGGATTTTCAGACACAAGTGGTGAGGTTTCAAAATCTAATCTCTAATGCCTTCTTCAGTTGTAAAAGCTTTCCCAAATTAGCAAGCATGCCCCATGGTTTTCTATAATAAAATACGGCTAAAAACCATTAAGAAAGGAGTTCAGTCCTCTAGTTCCACATCACCTGAACTATTATAAATATGCTCTCCTAAGTACTGGGCTACATCCAAGATCCTAGTGCCAGTCTTTCCCCAAATCCATTAGCAGTGATGCAGCCCATTAGCACCCAGCCTTGGATCCCACATGTGACACAAAGGAAGGCAGCCAAAAGTGTGCATGTACCGAAGACCATCCTACTTTTTAGAGCAACAAGAATTAGTGACTCTTCTCTCATTTTCCTAAGGCCAAATGCCTCTTCCTCCTTGATCAACACAAATGGTGAACCATAGACAGTACAACCAATAAAGAAAAAAGGATGACCAGGAACCCAGCAGAGGAGCATCTAAGAAACCCTCATACTGTGCTCTTTGCTCTTTTCACTATTAATTGGCTCAATAAGGGTTCAATAAAATGTCAGCTTTCTAAATATGTGTGAGACAGTTCAACTCAGGCATTGAAGTTCTAAGTCTCACAATGTTCTAGGAAAAAAAGACTCATTATACTTGTCAGTTACTTCCCGGTGGAAATCTCAGACAAAGAAACTAAGTTCTTAAAGTGGGATTTTTCCAAACTGCAAGAAACATAATCACAAAAGCACAGAGAGTAGCTCTCTTTGGAAACTGTTATTTTTACTAATGCATTATCTGGAAAAACACTGCAAAATATTAGTTGTATTTTCTCCAACTCTCAAACATCTCTCTATTGAAGAAATACAAAGTCAGAACTGTAACTGCTGGCCAACAGACTAGGTGAGAGAAAGCAAAACTATCTCTGTTCCTTGCCATGCCACTGCAGAAGTACGGTGTCAGTTTATGACATTCCTCACTATCCAGTATATTCCTCCTGTTTTTCCTCTGGTGCACTAGAACTTCTTCCTCTAACTGTGGCTGTCCAAGGTGGTTCTTAACTAACCACAGGAAAGATGACAGATTTAAACCAATAAATTTTACCAGTTGTTTTTCTCAAATTTATACACCCAGAGAAGCAGATAAACCTATTTCTTCATTTCTGTTGACATACCTTCAGATGCATGATTATTTCATTGCAAAGGTACAAATGCAATTCGACTAAACCTCTTTAACACCACACATCAACAATGCTGTGATGAAATCTGAGATTTCCGCTCTGAATTCAGATACCTGCCTCTGTTAGAGAATATGCACAATGTATGCTTATTTCAGGGATCATGTCCTTATTCCTTAACACAAGTTTACTTCTTTGTCCTTTACATTTTGCATAAGAAACCCTTATTATTTGTTAGGAAGTCCACACTGAACCATAACTCCTTTCTTTCTCTTAGACATTCCTGATTTGACATGCCCTACCCATTATGACTTATTTTTGGGAAGGTCTCCTGCAATTGTTTGTCTCAAAAAAAAATCCTTTGTGCATTGTAATACAATTATATTCCTTTAGAGTTTCTAGTCTATTACAACCTTTCCATCATTTAAATTCAAAATTCAGTGTCTCATCTTTTAATTTTTTTTTCGCTTCCTGTGTTTCCCACTCATTTCTTTCCTGCACAAGCATCATACTGGGTAACTGTAATCTGAAGAAAATCTCAATCTGAAAAAGTTCACTTGCATTTGAGTATTTTCTTTGGCTCTTTGATAACAGGATGCAACTTGGTCACAGGGAGAAATTAATGCTAAAAGCTAAACTCTTCTGCTAGATTTCGGTGTGCACATAGAAATATCACGAAAGTTAGCGTGCATGGAGAAATATCACTAATTTGTGCCTGGATATTCACACAGATTAGCTAAATTGTGTTTACTGTAAATGTCCTTTCTCAAAATGTGATTAGAAATCACTGACACTGCTCAGAGCAACATCTCTTATTTTCTCCATCAGTGATGTGGGAAGTCTTGTCCATCCGAATTCTTACATAATAGTTCAGTTTAGTGGATATTATTCTCTTTCCCCAAGTTACTGCTCACTACATAGACCACAGTGGGTACTGTATATGAACAGAAACCTCAACTAGACATACTGACATAAATGTTGTGCTATAAAACTTCTCCGTATCAAGTCCAATAATTATGGACTTTAATTTCCTTGGATGAGGGAAAAGATAACTACAACAGTGAAATCCCAGTGCAGGGTAGAAGGGAAAGAGTTTTAACTATCAATCTGCTTACCTCTCCATACTTTTGGTGACTTGGCAAAGGGACAAGACAGACTTCTCCCTTGTCCTTTCAGAACACGCCCCATTTTGGGCAACTGAGTTGTAGCTAATGTCCCACAGGAATTCAGTTACCAACTGCTTATTTTCAGAAACTCACAAGGGAGGAAGAGATACAGTCAAAAAAACCCACAAATTGACAAAACACATTTCACAAAAAGCTTCATCCCAACTGCAGAAGATTAAGACTTTTGACTTAAACTAAGATTTATGGGAAATGTGCAGCACTTCCTCAGGACAACTGTCACAGTTGAGTACCTGGAGATACATATAAGAGAATAAACCACTCACTTTTCAGAAAGAAAGGAAAACCTCATCCCAATAGGAAAAGCCATGATTTGACCTGCAGTGAGTATTTAATATAGAAACCTCAGTGAAACAGCATTTGAGTCCCAACTTGAACTTCATTTCCTTAGACTGAATCCAAGCTTTGACACAAGTTCATGCTTTGGCATTTGGATAGAAAGTGGAACATATAATACTGTAACTAATTCCAGCATCCTCTCCAGTAACCTGTTTTGAAAGAAGAGTTATCAGCAACACTTGCTGAACTTGTACTGAAAATGACCTTTGCTTCGGAAACAAAACAAGCCCTTGCACCATCTGAAGCTCAGTCAGCCCCTCTAATGTTTCAGGGCAAATCAAATGACAAAAAAAGTGTGGTATGTGGAAAAGAACAATGACAAACTCTTTCCATGTTTTAATAACTTTACACGAGGAGAAAACTTGCCTCACAATAACCTACATTCTTCAAAGCTTGCAGATGAAAGTGATTTATTACAGAAAACAAGATAATTCCACAGTAAATAATTCTGACTTTTGTTCAAACTGCCCTAGCATTGTAGCACAGCTAAATCAAGAGTCAATTAAACAAAACACTAATTCAAGCTCTCCAGAATAAAAAGAAACAAGAAAATGACTTATTGGAAACCTCAGTAAAACCAAACTAAACAAATGCAACCAACCACTCATACATTAATCAAAACAAAAATCAATCACTCCTTTTAATATCACTAAGAAAAAAAATCACTGCAACAAATTCACCTCATACAAATATGAATTTTATTTACAATTTTCCAAATTATCAATTAAATCCAACTTCTCAGTTAAACGTGTAGCATTTGTCCTTTAAAACAAATTAAACATTGTGTTCTTTTTACATCTGCAATATGGAGTCCATAGGTACATGCTATTTGGGGCATCTAATGGAACAAATTTAGATCATTATGTGTGTTAAACACCGAAGGTATTCTGTGAAGACTCTTCAAAATTTATCTGCCTCAGGGACAAGCATTTCCACAACAACTTTCAGATGACAACTAATGAGGAAGGTTTAAAAACCCAGTATTTTATACCAGGACATACTGTTCACATATACTTCAGGGTGTGTTACCATGTTCCTATTGCAAAGCTGCCTGCTCTATAAGCAATGCTACTGAAATCAGACTAAAGATTACCCACAGATTTAGATATTATTCAATGTGAATAAAAATGGCCATTGATGACTTTTACTTGAGTATGTGTAATTATGGGCCAACTTGTACCTGATCTGGTACCAGTGTGATATGATCTGTTCTGAAACTTGAAACCACATGGGTCATTATAATAAAATCTTTTACAACTGTATTGCACATAAGGTTCCTCAAAAGCACAAATCTACATAATTGCATCCTGAACTCAGAATTTACCTGATAACTTTCATGAAAAAATTAACCAGATGGTAAAATCATTTCTTTTTCTCATCCCAGTGTCTGTGAATGAAGAGAAGAGGGAGAAGATACATAGACTTTGGAACCCATTCAATTGTTTGTTTCTTCTGCATGTGATTTGTACTTCAGAGATGAGGATTTAAAAAAAAATAAAAAGCCAGACAGAGCTTGGATTTATCTTTAAAAGTACCTCAAAAACATAACAAAAATTCAATTTAATTTTGATACATATTAAAATTTTAGTCAGTTCTGCCCGACAGCATAACACGACAGAAATGCACAAGACTTTAAACATGCTTTAAAATGACATTCAACAAAGTATTTAAAATTTAATAAATAGCATACAATCACACACAAATACATTTCATACTGGATCTTTAAGCCTACTAAAAACAGACTGGCAAAGAATAAATAAAACAGTAGTTGACAGTTTTGATTTTAAAAGGTGTAGTTTCTTGTTGTCACGCTAGTAGCCACATATTAACCTGCTTATCACAAAATTGGAAGTTATGAGCTTTTTTTCTCACTGATCTGTTTTGCTCCAACATGTAATATCATAAAAAAATACACTAAAAGGGTTTTCTTTTGGTTTTTTTTAAAGAACCAGTCTGCGACTGAGTAAACCAGTTTTTAAATACAATGAATAAATAGGGAATTAGTAAAGCAAATTCAATTGCAACAAAAACGCAACACCCCAAGAAAAGAGCCATGGAAATATATAGCCATTGCAATATTAGACAATAATAGTACTTAAAGTGATAGTGCTTGTGCACTAAGCTCATTAGAGACCTTAATATGATTTTAGTGCAAATCCCTTGAGTCCAAACAAGCTTTATACCCTACAGCATTAGGGAAAGATCTATTACCAGTTGGAACTTATTCTGTAGTGTATTTGTACATATCGGATATTTAAAGAACTAACACATATTGTAATATCTTCGGCCCTTTTTTACTTCAAATAAAAAAGACTAATGACTGGGGATTTTACATACTATTTGGCTGTACCATATTAGACTGCAGTTTAGGAAAGTCAGTGTTAAAAAAGCTTTTGCCATCAGTTTATCTATTATGCCTAAATTTCATTATCATTGCATTTTGTACTTCTGAAAGAAAAAGAATGCTCCTGAAGAAAGTTTCTCCTCCCTTTAAGTAAGTTCACATTATGATGAAATTCAAGAATATTTAGACAAAGTGTTGAATAAACTCAAAGAAAAGTACATATTTTACATTAACAATCCTTACCAGTATTTAGTATATTAAGTTACAAGTATGTTGGCAATAATACAACAGAGTCAATTCCTAAAGGAAAATAATTCTGTACAAATTCACCTGTTAATACGGGGTTAAACAGGCAGCCAATAAGTCTTGAGCAGCCATGTTCAGGTCTGAACTATAGTACCAGGATAAACTAAATTTGAAACTAATGGGGAAAACTTCAGTTTAAAGAGTAATCCGATTATACTGGATACACACATTGTGTATTCAGAGCCATTAAAATGTTCACTCTTATAGTTCCATAATGTCATCCAGTATAAGAGAAGTTTAATCAACCACACAGGCTAAAATAGCTTTAACATAATGTCGTCCCGGATTTTTTAAAACTAAAAACTAATTTTAACTGTGAAGTACAAAACAATGACAGATATTGCTCCAACTTGTACACAATCTTTCCTAAACAATCCGTACCTAGCAGAGTAATAATGCCTCATCGTCACTAGTTTCATTTTTCACTGTTGCCTCTAAGCAAGTGTCGGGTATCTGGGCAGTGTGCACGATGCCACAGCTCTCACAGGGGCCATCTCGACTGCACGACCTCACACTGTGATGTGTTGCACTGTAAGGCTGTCTAAGCCCTGGTCCTTGATCTGAGCTGAGATCAAGTAGAGGTCTTGAACAGTCATTCATGTCAAAGTCTGATGCTACATCAGAGACTGGAATTAACATTTCAACATCATCATCCTCTTCTCTTCCACTTACCCCATTATCAAGCTGTCTCAAAGGACTTTGGTTCTGATTCACTGAGCTTGATCTCCCTAAAGTAAAGCGTACCCAGCGTAAGCCTTGAGTCATACGGCTTAGTGCGCTCGTGAGCTGGTGGCGCGCGGGACTTGTGCTTGGGGGCTCTACACTTGTCACTTCTCTTCCACCATCTGTGGCACTGCTACTGCTGCTCTGAGCAGAGGAACTCCCACACGCTCCCACTGCTGCTTCTATTGCTGTTGCAGGAGGGACTTTTTGAGGCAAGGTAGCAGCAACACCACCAACTGCTCCTGCTGTGTCTCTTCTTTCATTTTCTGTGTCTGTATCATCAGATTCAACTGAAAACAAACTTCTGTGAGTATTATTTCTTTCAGCTTCTCTACTAGTACTTTGACTGGCAACATCATCTCCATCTGCCGAGACCAATGCCAACGATCCAGAATGACGTGACCTTGCAAAATTAAAAATTCGATTCCAAATGTTACTTGATCTGCCAGCCATAGGAAGTCTGATTGAGGTAAATCCAAGCTGAGATCGTACTGCCAGCCTCAGGTTTTCCAGAACTGAAGCCTAAATGAGAAAACAAGCAACAATCAAGTACTGACAGTCTGCTGGTACTGTTTCAGCAAAGAAAGAATGGTAACTGTTGTGGAAAACAGCATTTAATGAAGTTAAATGTAGAATCTTAAATATTAAAAAATGTTGCATCTTTCATAATAAGAATCTGGTACATGTAGCAATATGCTATTTTAAAAAAAGTGGGCATGACAAAAGTCTAGACGCTCTAGAGGAAAAAACATTATAAACAGGCAAATTAAGTGGAAATACATAGGCAAAGATAATAAAAGAGCAACTTCTATATAAGGTACATTTCTGCCCTAATCAAGGATCTGTAAACAAAGACAATGTGAAAAGCAAGGCACTATAACCTGGATATGCAACACTGATTAAAGGAAAGTACAACCACAGAGCCAGTACAGTAGGCATACTAAATCTATTACAGTCTTACCAAAAAGGTAGTCACTGTGGATTTTAGAGCAGAGCACATAGAAACATGTCTCAGAAAGTTTAGGATTTGAAAACAAAGTCTTCCAGAAAGATTAACAAAAGTGGCCACCTTCTTTATCTACTACCATAGGGCTGCCTCAAAGAGACTAAATTAAATATCTTCTCCAGCAGAGGCTTATAGTTTGATTTTTTCCCCCCTTCTGGTATCATCAGTTAATTCCAGTTTCAAAATGCTTTAATGCTTCTGTTTAAATAAAACTATCTTTTGTGTTCTAAACTATACATTTCCCAAATTCAGTATACATTTTCCAGTAATTTAGCTACAGAAGAATGCACACCTGAATTTTTGTGTTTAAAACCCTGTATAACTTTTCAGCTGTAAGGTAACACAAACACAAAAACACAAACTCCTTTGTATTGGGGATCCCTAACTCAGAGGAAACAGTGCCTCAGCTAAGTAGCTCAGTTCTCAAATGGGGTAGAAGATCTTCCAGATGCCCATCATTCTAAAAATATTCACAAATGTGTTTATTTAGAGGATAAAGTCCATATTCACAACTTTTCATGAAGATTATGGCAAAAATGTAGAATATTCTTCAAAACAGCCATCTTTCCCAAATTAAACCCTTAACATATGTGCATGTACTTCCCTTTGTTTATAAAAACAGAATTTTAGTGTTCTCATGCTGTCACCTTCACCTCTTTTCCACCATCCTTCACACAAAACAGCAGAATATCTGAACAATACTTCATGCACAACCTTCCTCTTCCCTTCTGTTAGTTCACAGGATGATTGAATTCAAGCATACAGTATGTGTGTACAGCAGCCTTACTTTCAAAAGCTACTGAAGAGACTGCTACTCATCCTTGAAAATCCAGCTCTGAAGGCATGTATCAGTTCTAGGCAGAAAGCACTACACAGAAATTAGAGCAGCCAAGATTCCTATAGCTTGAGACTTCTAGGAAATCTTGAATAACTATCTTCAGTCCTACACAGGTTTGCAATCTTAAGATGTATATTTTGCTCAAAATAAATTTTAACGCACCTTGACGTAATACTGACTCCCCTCCCCTAACACTTTCTCATATTAAAAATCAAGTTTTATATTTATAGAATTCAATTTACATTGCCTTGAGTTTTTATTGATGTCTCCTCTGAAAAACAAAGGTTTTAAGCAATGCAACTTCATTGGTTAAGCATGAGTAAAGTTCTTATCATGGAAGCATCAATGCTCTAGAATGACATTTTCATTACTTTTGAAGTTGATCGCCTGCTCACTACTATTCCTGATTTCTATGCTAGTTAATTGCTCAGTATAGTTACTTCAGTTTTCAAGGCCACAAGTCTTATTTGATGTACTGGTATTCATAATGGGAATTCACTAACACTCTCACTATTTAAAACTATTGTACATGCATTGATATTTTATGGAGTGTGAAATCGTGGTTACATATAAATACTATGAAGCAACTACATTTTGTTATGTTTAATTACCAAAGATTGCCATATAATTCCAATATATTCTGAAATGAATTTAAAACGTATCCAAAGAAACAGTGGGTAATTCAATTTAAGTCAAATGAAAGAGTAAAGAAAATTTCAGTAATTGCATTGCTTTTTAAAAACTCCAGTACCAATCTCTGACTGCAGCCACTACATGTCTGGGCCTTTCAGAACTGTCCCCTCTATGAGGAGATTTCATTTTAGTAAAAACCAAGATCTTTACATCACCTTTATGGGATTTCATGATGAAAAATGGGTCTGAGCAAGCTAGATTTTTCTGAAAATTGTAATTGTTCCTACACATATTCATGTACGCCAAACCTGAAGTGTCCCACACAGCATAGGGATCTGCAGGGAACATTGGTTTGTTCCAAGTTACCCGTCCTACAGGACTTACACATCTGGGTATGATAACTACATTGTCTCCACAGACTTTCTTGAGCTAATCCTACCTCAAGAGACTTGTGAACATAGATCCATCATGAACTGGTGAAGCTTAATTTTGGAAAAGAGGACAGCATGCCAAATTTGTTAAAGTACAGAATTGGTTTAAAACGGTAACGATCTTTATTATAACCACATTGACCCACTGAACAAGAACAAGGGATTCTCCAGTATTCACTACAGGCATTTATGAAATTAATTAATAAAGTTCAGTGCTAATTTAGCTACCAAAAAATCTTTACAATGTGTTCTGACACATTTTTAAAGCCTCCCATGCAAATTGCAATTTATTTTCCTCTTTTCCTCTGAAAAATCTTTTGTGACAGATCCCAGCTGTTTGTGAACATGTGTGCATGAAAAAACATGTGATAGTCATGTAATTTTTTCTTACAATAAACTTTGCTGTATTAACTGCAACACAATATAATTAACGCCAACTCTAATAGAGCACAGCAGGATTCCTATACTAAGACATTTCTTCTATTTCTCAAAAGAGTTATATAAATGAAAGACATTCTTAATTACTTAAAAAGTTGTTTGACAGAAATTCATCAATCAACCAAGTAAGAAATGTGCTAATCATCCACCTCTGAATCTGGATGACTAGAAACTATTAACCGCCATTTAATAGCTTTTACTCTGTTACTTGTTCATGTAGTTTTATATGATATTACAGCCTGGCCTTCTCCATCATCTTATTATGCACAGGAAGCATGAACATACCTACACACTGTGCATGTGAACTATCGTTTTGCATTAGAAGTTTAGGTCTTCTTTCCCAAATCAGAAAGTGCTATCTTGCAATCTTTACTTTCACAACAGTAATACAGAACATACAATTAGATCTACCAATCTATTACTTTTCAAGCAAGAGGGTTTCTATAGTGTGCATTACTGGCATTATCAACAAAAAAAAGCCTGCAAAGGAAACTGTAGTGTTACTGTACCATGATTTTGTCCAAGGGCTAATCATTCCTGTAACATTATTGACTTGAAAGGAGGAAAAGGAAATGCTGTAGAACAAAAGAATGTAGATGAAAGTTAAAATATCTTTATTTCAGTCTTCTTAAAATTTAAGTGGCCGGCCTGCTATTTTGAAACCTTACCTGATTTGGGGAACAAACAGGGAAATCTTCAACTGGTGGAATTAAACCCTGGGCAATTAATTGTCCATAGGATGGAGGAGCTTCTCTTCTTAACAGCTCAGCCTCAACCCTTGACAAATGAGTTTCAAATGATCTTTCAAAGAGAAAAGAAATTTCAGAGTACGTAAGACACTGATGCATACATATATATAAAAGAATAAAACTACATCAGACCATCATAATCTGAAAAAAAAATTCAGAAGATCAAGTTTTGCTAATTTAATTGAAATTTAATTGACAAAGAATATAAAGTCATTCCTATGGGTCTGTCCAGCTGAAATGAGAGTAAAAAAAAAACCCCAAGTTTCTTAAAAGCAAACAAACAAACCAGCCCAAACCCATGGGCTAAATATAAAAAGCACCATGAGTAATGCTTATGTTATTGTAAAAAATTGAAGGATATATAATCCTGGTATGAACAAGCCTACAAGAGAAGAAACATGCTATTATACACAGAACTGCGATATAAATTGCAAATTAATTAACTGCAGTTTTTCCACACTTCCTTTTTGCTAACACCATCTGAAGGCTTAACCCTCAACAGCGAAGCGATCAGAATACTTCTATCCTCTTTTCTTCACTGGAGAGTAGTCAGTCACTGGAACAGGCTCCCCAGGCAACTGGGTGACAGCACCCAGCCTTCAGAGTTCAAGGAGCATCTGGACAATGCTTAGCCATAGGTTATGCCACAGTTTAGTTTTAGATGTCCTGCAAGAAGCAGGGAGCGAGACTTGATATTCCTTATGGGTCCCTTCCAACCTGATAAACTCTATGATTAACTAACCTCTTTTTACTATCAAAAAAAAAGGAACAGTATCTTTACAAATCATGTGCAACAATATCTGCATGGCAATAAAACTGTTTCAAGTACAGACAACAGAAGACACCAAAGCATTTAATAAAGTTGAATTCAACTTACCTTCGCTCAAACATCCTGAGTGAGTACAATTTACAAGTACATCCCAGTGCAATGACAAGCAGCAACCCACAAATAAGACTCCCAATGACAGCTGCAGTTATCACTCTGGTGGGCACAATGACTGGGCAATTCTCTTCGTCACTGCCATCGCCACAGTCATCTTGAGAATCACAAACCCAGCTCTCAAACACACAGCGGTTATTTTTACAGTGAAAATTGCCTGGCTGACAGAAGAAACAGTTCTTTTCATCCGAACCATTAGGGCAATGATTCTGGTAGTTGCAGCGATCTGAACGAGGGTAGCAAACGCCATTTCGAGAGCAGGGAAACTCATCTCTTTGGCACATGGTGCAGTTGGTTTCATCCCTTCCATTTGGACAGTGCCAGTAACCATCGCAGCGCTGCTGCTCTGTGTAGCACCCCCAATTTCCACCGCATGGGATTTCCCAGGGCAAACAGAAGCCATCAACTTGATAGGTTGCATTGAACCCTCTTGCAGCATTCACTTTGTCAGCACAAAAATGCACTCTTATCTGTCCTGAGGATGAAACAACTGTGAGAGGAGCATGAGAGTCAAATGCTGTCAGTACACGCAACAGCCTCCGTGGATTCTCCTCTAATCCATCATATATTTTGACATAGTCTCCATAACCTGTACCATCAAGTTTAAAATCAGTGAATCGCAAGATTACTTTGCGATGATCACCGGTGTCTATCAGCCAGGTGCAGTTGCTGCCAGGTGGATAGAAGTCAGGATAGTTGGGAGAACTGAAAGTACCATAAAAGTATTTTAACCACTGCCCACATGTTGGCACATCACAGTCTATTTCATCTCCTAGGTCAAGACAATCAATGTTACCATCACATTTTAACGATTCTGGAAGGCAAGTGTAAAGCTTGGTGAAGCGGGAAAGACACTGGAACTGATTGTTAGCACAAGGCTGAAAGGAAGAAGCTGTCGGAGGATTAGCTTTGGCACACATTTCTTCGTCCGAGTTGTCTCCACATTCATCCATGTTGTTACATTTCCAACTTTCTGGAATACACTTCCCATTAGCACAATGAAACTGGTCACAATCACAATTTGGTTCATCAGATTTCCCTGGAAGTAAAAAAAAAAAATTTTTCTTAGAGTTTAGCACTTAAATGGTTTGTGTTGCATATTTATTTGCTGCACCAGGTACTTCAGAAGGGCAAAGCAAATGCCTGAAGTGTCTGTAAACCATGGCAACTTTCACCGAATTTCAAGATAAAACAGCTTTTTCAAGTCAAAATTTCATCAACACATCATCATGAACCTTAGCTGATTTCAGTCAAATAACTTTAACCCAAGCAAGAAAACAATGTTCATTTATAGCTATTGAGAAATCTGACTTCTAATATGCTAAAAGTCAGTTAGAAAAGTACTCTGTCATCTACCACTCAAAATACAGAAACCTTTTGTGCTGCAGTATCGGTTATCTCCCCAAATTCTTTCCCATAAAAGCAGTCAGACTCTCTTCTGCTTTTGGAGGTTCCTTCTTTGTACCAAAGGATCTAATGCAAGAGAGAAGCTGACAGCTGAAGATTACATATTATCACCAACCAAAGAAAGAAACCTCTGTCCTCTCCTCTTCCCACTGTTTGCTCCTGCGTCTCCTGCAACAACCAAGATGAGAGTGCAGCAAATGCAAAAATGCATGCTTGCCTTTACTTATTAAAGTTCCAGCCATGCTGAACACAGAAGCATATCTGGGATCCAAGCTATTTCAGCTCTGCAACAGTTCAGCTGAGTCAAACACTGCTGTGTCATTTTCAATCACTGTTATTTCTACAAATCACAGTACAGACTGTAAAATTTGCTATAAAAAAAACTGTCATGGTCAAAAAATTTAAAAGAAGTCTGCAATGCAGATGGTCCTACACAGCAGTAATTCAGAAAATAAACTAGATAAATATATATTCATTCTAAGGAACACTATACCTAAGGTTCTAATAAGGAAACGAAAGACAGCATGATGAACTCATTGAAATCCTAATGTTCCCAGGAGAAGCATGTTCTATATTTTTTTACAAGAGAACACTCAGATTGGAATGGAGGCCACCTAATCAAATCATCTTCTCAAAACAAGGCTAACTGATGTTTGATTAGGCTCTTCAGCACCTTCTCCAATCAAGTATTCTTAAAGTTCCAGTGCTTTATTATACAACATGATAAAAGTTTTCACAGCTAGCTTGAATTTTCCTTGCTGCAACTAATCGGCTGTGATAGGTCAAGTCATATCATACCTATGTTCTCCTTTTTTCTACTTTAATATCTCTTAGAAAGCATTAAAAATAAATACTCTAACTTAAAATAATAATTTTTCTTTAGAAAAGTAGAACACATAATTTTTAAATTTCACAAATGCTAAGGCTTTTAAAAAGTGAATGCAGGAAAAAATGAAATCAACAAGAGTGATAAATGTTATAAGCACTGCTGAAGAATGTTTAGTCTACAAATTTGCTTTCAGAGACTGAAGAACGAAAGGAGAGCAAAATATATGTGCAGGCAGTGACTGATTTTCAGAAAACTTTCATTTCACTAAAAAAAGTCTAAAGAACAGATGCAGTATAAATGATACCATCTTTTTGTTATGTTACAGATATATACGTATCTATATATATATAGAGTACACTCACACACATACATATGGTTCACAATATTAGTATGGCAAAGTTGGAACCTTGGCCTTGAATTCAAAACCTGTAAAACTGAGCTGCTAGACTAGTCCTACTTAAACTGAATGACTATGCTACACAGGTGGAGGCAATACAGAATATGCATCAGTGAACCTGTTCAAGTACTGATTATAACCTAGCTCAGTCCTTCTGCATTGCAGAACCTGGAAGAGGTTGAGAAGAAAGCTGTAACATGGAGTTATAAATATTGATGGGAATATTGCAGTAACAAAACAGGATACAATTTCAACCCAAGCTCTTTCTTCTACAAGCTTTGAAACATCTCAGAAAAGAGTTGGGATACTTGATCTTGATGTAGCCTTTTAATCACCAATCCTTTCATAAAGAAAATTTACCTATTAATCAAAAATTAGAGTCTTAAAACAGTAAGAGATGTACTAAATAAGACTAACTTTGGGAGCTGTACCCCAAAAGACTTCAGGACAGCACAAGATCATTAGCAGCACCCACACACAGTTGTAGCCAAAGGACTAACACAATTCTTTAATTCATTTACAGTGGACATTGACCTCTGTGCTTTTAATAACTTTATTTTCCACTCTACATCACCATTAGTAAACTCTGTCCCATTTCAATTCCCAAAAGTAAAAAGGCTGATAAATAATAAGTAGCGGGAGGAAGACAGAGGGAAGAAAGACATGTAGAAGTGGTACAAAATTTACTTTCTAGTCCAGTACCCTTCCTACCTGTTATGCTTTTTTCTTTCTTATTATTGGCTTGTTTTAAATTAAATATAAATATTTACCTATAATTTTCTTTAAACAAGAATTAATTCAAAGAATTTACATGACCTACCTTCAACATGAGATTTTAAACATGGGGCTCCCTAATGGTCACTTTTGTACTTGGAATCTGTAGTGTTTCTATCATTCCAGCACAGATAGGCTTAACTTGCATCCAAATAACTAATGTATTACTGATTTTTCCACTTTTTCTACAATGACTTGCCAGCTTTGAGAGTAGCCTTAAAAACACTGAATTAAATTGTCTATTGAGGTGTTAATCTGAGCACTACTGCATGGTGCTGATGAGAAGAAACCAAACATAATGGCACAGCTGAATGCATAGCAGAAGTGTTAGCATTTCAGGAGCCTTTTTTTGACACTCAAAGGCAGAAATAACCAGATGATTATTAAAGCAGTTGTCAGCTCTTCTCCTATATACAGGATGGTTTAAAACATTAAAAGACCACTCTGATCACTGAAACACTACATTTTCACCTCAATCGTGAAATACTTCCTAAGTGTTGTATCAAACATAGGGAGCAAATTCAAGCCAAAGTTTCAATAAGGCTTGTTTGTTAAAAAATGAACAAATCTCCCCAAAATAAAACTCCTTTCTTTTAAAAAAGACATTTATAAACATAGGATTAAAGTCTTAAGCACTCTAATCTACAACACTAAATAGAAGAAATCCATTAACATAAAAAACTGCTTATTATCGAAAATGTTACAGCTTCTTCCAAGAGGGGTTACATAATGAAATTGTCTCAAGATCAGAGAAAAAGAGGAAAGGGTTTCCAGAAAAATTCTACAAAGTGCATGGCTTCCCTTCCCTACCCATTCCACACTCTTATCCAAGATATCGTTCCTTCTCGAAATCCCTCAGGAAGGAATGCTGCCTTTCCTCTGTGCCTACTGGGAGAGGGAGTTGAAAAGGGCAGAAGCTGATGCCTGCCACAGGGTACCAGTGTTTACCTGTGCCGCTGGCAGAAACAGCAGCACAGGATGACTGATTAGCCAGTGGCTTCTTCCCCGCTCCCTGACAGGTTTTTTGGTGAGATGGTGCACAAAACCCAGGTAGAACACTTCCCTGAAAGCTGGACCAGCATCAAATGCGAGGCTGCATTACTTTCCCGAGACTTGCTAAACTGCAAGGAGCTGAACCATAGAAGGAGCTTTTTTGTAGACTTGAGAACAGGTGATAGAGAGGGATAAGCCTGCTTGGAATCTTGTTGGAATAGTTTCAAAAGTGGGTGGCGTTGGATATGTGTAAGAGCATGAATTGTTTTATGGAGGAGAGGAGCCGAAAGTCAGTGTACACAGAGATGTGGAGCAGGCCAGTGAATGGATACAGGCACACCCTCAGAGAAAGCAAGGTAACATGAAACCATTGTGAAAACCAAGAAAAATCTAATCCAGTATTTGGGATGATCATGATTTACAACACCATAATCATGCTATTACATAAAACTGTAATACCTCTTAAATTCATGAAAAGTTTGGAACTAGTCTTGACCCACGACTGGCTTCCTCCTCTCTCTTGGCAAGAGCTAAGAGAGCAAGAATGGCTCACAAAACAGTCTCAGACTATTACTACTGGTAACTAGGTTATATCATATCCTGTAATTACACAAGAAAAACTTTCCATGTGCAGAACCATGTCTGCACTTGGCTGGATTAATCTGTAATATTAATGTTGTTGGGATTTTTTAGATTTATTTTTTTATAAGACAGTATGCCTTCTGGAGATGGGAAAAATGATGCACATTCTGTGAAAAATGTAAAAAAAAACCCCCAAACCTGTCATTTCTTTCCTCTCTTACTGTATTTATGACACTCAGAAGTTTACCCAACTACTTTAACGAATTTATTTTAGTCTCATGAAAACATTTCAAATCTTAAACTATGTTCAGAGAACTTCCAGGTGCCTACTACTAATGGCTAACCTTTTTCTTCCCAAAAAATAATTCAATCTTCTTATTGTTATTCCCACTTTGAATATTCAAGTTGTGAATGGAATCAAAATACATTACCTAATCTCTATTTTCTCTGATTTCAATAAACCTTGAGGTGACTACAGGAAATACCTGTAGTCAGTACTTACCCTGTTAGAAGGACGTAATTCTTGAAATAGGAAACAAAAAGTGAAACCATAAAATTATACTAGGTATCATTTGAAACATACCAGCAAAGTAGGCTAATCTGAAGCCTTTTCTGGAGATGCTATCATCTGAATGAAACCTTATCCAAACATGATCCTGTGAAGAGATGTATGGTGAGGGAATGGAAGAACCACATGCTCTATAGCCTTCAATATTCTTGTAGCTTCCAATTGTTAACCAATCCGAGCTGCATCGTCGAGATCCCTGAACATCAAAATCTTGAAAGCTGAAACAGAACAAGATCAAAATTGCTACTGAACTGAATATAACACAAACAATCTGATGAATTACTACACATGGAAATTAGCTTTAAGTTATTTTGGAAATAAAGAAATACTTCTGAAATAAAAAGAGTAGCTTCTCAACCCATGTAGAAATAGGATTTAACCTTGTGCTGATACTTTTAGATTGAGGACAGCAAGAATCCATTCTGTCAAATAAAATATTGCATCCACCACTTAAAGAAATGCAGTTTTGCTACAAAAACAGATGTTGTCTTAATCTAAAAATAAATTCTGTTAATGAAATTGTCCCTATGTGTCTCATTTAATGACTTTCATATACTACTAAGTGATTTTGTTTAACCCAAATTAGACCAGAATTTTAGCTACTGCTACACTTATGGCAATAATATGATTTGACATTATAAATACAGCTGAATTGTTCAAAATTATGTTTTCAGGTAAGACTTTCTCCCAGTCTCACTACTCAGCTACCCAACCATTATGTCATGGAATGTCATGGTGTGGCTGCACTCAGTCAAGACAAGCTGCCATGGTAATGACGTGTGAGAGGGAGACAGTCTGTGCAAAACAGGTCTGTACAGACAACAGAGCACTATCAGAACTGAAATGTGATATGTATGAGTGGAAGAAAACAACATGAGAGAAAAAAAGAGTTTTATTAAAAATAAACAGCATGAAAAGTTTAGAAAGCATTCTAGTAGCTGAACGGCTTTACTTACTTGATACTGCATTTATGCCAGTTAAATATTTCGTAGAAATATTGTTTAAATTAAGAAGCAGTACTTTAAATGAGTAACTAATGTCAAAGAAAATACTTCATAATGAAGAACAGTTTCTTAAGTCAGCAAGTCTATACTGGAAACTGAAGAAAATCTGCAGGTAATGCAGTTTCATTATCAAGTCTAAGCAGTACTAACTTGTATGCTGATGCTAAAAGAAACCAGTAATCAGAAATGAACTGATAAGAACTTGATTGACAAGTTTTTTACATTACTACTTTAGAAAAGTTACAAGATCTGTGAAACTGTGAGGAGCTCCCAACATCAAAACTCAGCCTTTCCTAAACTGCAGTCATATCCACTGACTCAGTATTTGTCCCTGACGTTTTTAAAGCCCACCAAGAGACTTCATAGCAATGAAGCATTACAGCATTTACTCTATTCATTTTTAAATGAAAAATTCTTATGTTTCAGATACATTAGAAGGATTCAAATAAATGAGCACATTGACATTTTTTCTAGTCACCAATTCTCCAGCTAAAAACAAATGCTACATGACTGTGTGAGAACAAATCAGATAAAAGGAAAGGTAAAAGACAGACAACTGAAATCCTTCACTTTCAGGAAGAAAGAGAAAACTGGTAAATGCACAGCTGGCAGTCAAAAATGTCTGGTTTGCACTTCTTCAATCCACATGGATAATACAGGAGCACTGTTACCTTATAGTAATGATCTCCCCTGGGTTCGCATGGATGTACCAGCTACAGTTAACTCGGGCAGGATACTCAGAGGGCCACCCTGGACTTGTGATTGTCCCGCTTGGTGATCGAATTTGTTCTGGAATATCTCCACAAGCTAAAAAACACATATACATTGAAAGCAATCAGATTATTTCCTTTTTTTTTTTTTAAAGCCAATAGGACAAAAAACCCCACCCAAACAAACAGCACTAATCAGGGAAAATATCAGAGTGAGTTAGATGACGTACCAATTAAAAACCCATAACTTCTAAAGGAGTTCGTAATGGAACATGTCAGCCAAAAGATGCTTTCCAACACTGCCAGTGTGCCAGTTTTTACTAATGTCAACTACTATTACAGATTAAAAAAGATTATTCTATGTGGACTTTGACAACTTTATTAAAGTTAATTTTTAAATTTTATTTTTAGTCTTTACAAAGATTCAGTTCAATTTAACCATGCAGTTACACCATATACTGACAAGTGCATTAGAAAATGAAAAGCAAATTAAAGCTAAATAATCAAGTACCTGAAATTTCCTGTCGTAGGTAGATCCAGTGTTTGACCACCATTTAAATACCTCCCCCCTTTCAATTCCTGGCATGGAAATGCTCTTCATACACATGATTCTAAATGCTTGAAAGGCAAGAGCACTTACTGCAGCAGAGAGACCTGCATAACTACATTTCTGATAATGGACTAGAAAGCTTATATTTATAGGTCTAATTATATGCAACTGAAGTAACTCAGTCATTTGTACTCTTACTTTATTATAGGTGTAGCTTTCTGCATTGGCCTTAACTCAGCTGCTGTTCCTTCCACAGCTCGAGTGTTCACAGTTCTGCTGATTTTATTTGAAGTAAAGTACTTACACTTAAGTTTGTGGGTTTCGTTTTCCTGTTTTTCCCCCCCCCCTTAGAAGCCTCATATCCAACATCTGTCATAAAGCACATACACAACCTTCACATAAACAGGAAGGCTAGAATACTCTCACTGCACAGTATTCATATTATGAGGAAGCCTCAGTGGTCAGAAAACACATTAAAAATAACTGCTCTCTGTGCTCTTATTTTTCAATTTTATCACTGATAGTCTAAAATCTGCAAGCTGTCAAAGTTTACTGGTAGCCCAATAAGTTACACACAGTAGTGTGAAAACAAGAACTATTACAAATAAGGAAGCACTTCTATTATTGTCTGATCATCAAAAGCTTTCAGAATTCCTATTTGATTAAAAAAACCAATCAGAATTGATGCAACAAACAAACATGATGAAGAATGAACTGCATTTATAACAGTGCAAAAGTTGCAATAATGTAATTTGTGGAGAGGTTATTGTTTTCTATTTTTATGGACATTCAAGCTTTTAAAATAATTTTGCAATACCATAGGGACTTGAAATTGTAAGAAGTTATCACCTTAAATTATTATTACTTTGAAGTAATTATACATGGCATAAAAAATAGACTTTTAAATCTATTTTAGAAGGATTGAAAGACAAAAATGCTGACATGTGTCTGATTTTTCTATATTAACTTAAATATAGCAGCAAAAATAAAACTCAGTAAATTTATTTTTTTCCTGTATATCTGTAGGAGAATGATGCTTTAAATAGTTTTTCACATGTTCCCTTTTAGATCTTTACTCATGCTGCACAGTTAAGTATTAACACACCTTAACTGCAGAACAGAGGAGCTGCCCTAATATCTTGGGATGAAAAGGTCACAAAATACAGAAAGATACTATACACTTGAATATGCAATCATTCACTTTCTTCTTAAATTTTGAGCAAACCCTATAGGTGGTGCTCTAACACCATGATAATTTGGAACACAGCTCCCGTGTAAGTGATTCTTTTATACTTAACATTTGTTCAGGCATTAAATGTAAGGATCTGAAAAAAAACCTGGTTATTAAGTTGTTGAAGTAAAATAGCAGTTTTAACAAAAGCCAAAAAAAAATACAAAACAAAAACAGGCAAAAAAGTAGAAGAATGTATAAGACATTTTATACCAAGCTTCCAAATGCTGGCAACAATTCCACGAACTAGTTGGTTACTACTGAAATAGTCCCCAACTTCAAAAAGTTGCCTGGAGGTGAAATTTACACTGTAACATACACCTGCTATCAGATATTTCCAAACAGGAAAGCAAAATTTTGTCACTGAGAACCTCTAAAGAAGCTATTAAGTTTAAGTGACAAAGGACTCTTTGCACTAAAATACCTAAAAAATAATCCATTCAACATGTGTTCATTCAGTTTTACAGAGTTCACCTCCAAAAACATGAACATATATAAACCCTACAGCAGTACAAACAGTAACATATTTGTTACATACACAAGTATGAATGGAAGATATTCCACATGAAAATCATGTATGACCAAGGTAGTACTTTCAGAGCACACGGAAGCTTCCAGTTTTACTCAATCTCAGGATTTTTTCATCCTTTGCAGAACCAACCTTATCCCTGTAATTTCTATATTCTTTTATCAAGATGTCTTCTTCTCTGTTTCCAGTAAAGCTCATACTACAGAGCTGAGAGCAAAATACAAGCATTTGCAACAGCATCCAATATGGGGAGAGAGAAGCAGACTATGGAGGGCAAGAGGAAGCAAGAATGACCACAGGCACAATAATAAGGGGTGAACAAAACTGTACAAGTGCTGTAGTAGAGAGAAAAAACTGAAGAAAGTCTTCATGTTATGAAGTGGGGCTTCAAAAAAAAAAAGGGAAAGGACTTGAAAAGAGAATTATAGCTTTTTTAACTTCAAGTTGGCTAGACAAGCTAAATGCACTTGCATACTGGATATATATTCATGCACTACAAATCTCTTACTTATAACTTAGGAGACAACAGAAATCTCCTGTTTGCTTAAAAAGTGTATAAAGGTCAAGACCAACTGTGCAGAAGCTGCACTTCAGAAGTGCTGTCTTTCTGAGAGAGAATAATTTCTCAGCAAGATTTTTAAAATCAAGGATAACCTTTTGAATTAGAACAGCTTTAAAGGGAATATACTTTATAAAGACAATAGCAAGCCTTTAAAATCAATTCCTAACCCTCTGCCTAACTAGGATGTTTCTCCTAGACCTTTGAGACCATAATATAACATACATTTTATTCATGTACTTGTAAACATGCAGATTGTAAGCAAACATCAAGAAGGATACGGGATAAAAAAGAAAATCCAACTGGCAGCACGTAAGGCAGAAATACATCAAATGAGGCAAATACCCTTACTTTACTCCAAGTTGTAGAAAATTTGGACTTTTAATCTCAATTGCTAGCAGCCCTGTAAGCATTTGTCATATAGGTCAGTTATGTCTAGGACAACTTAAAATTATAGGAAAACTGATTAGGTTTGGAATAATTTATTTAAAGTATTAAAAGAGGACAGCAGAATGAAAATTAGACGAGTCAGGATAAAAGGAAATGAGTTTGCAACCAAGGCAGAAGCACAAAAGAAACTGAGATGGCTGCGCTGTAGAGAAGCAAAGACACCCAGTGATGCATGCCCAAGATGTTCTCAAATCTCATGCTGGTGGCTGTAATATTTGGAGGGTGTAAAAAATTCCTCCTGCACAACCATCTCTATGTGAATGCTGTCTCTTCTCACACTCCCTTCAATGTCCTCTTATTCTTTGGCACAATTCTGCTCATCCATCTCCTACCTGTTTCAAACTCTTTCCTCTGAGAACCTTTATTCTATTAACAATCTATTTGCAATTCTGTTTGTTATTCTGATAAAACTGTTCAATAAATTGCAATACTGCAATTAAGACTGAGCATGTTTCACATATTACAGTGTAAAACAACGGTCAAAAGAGCTGTGCCCATAATTTTCTGGTGTATATAGATTTTCCTTTCTGGTGTATATGGACTTTTTAAAAACAGACACAACAGTTTTTCTTATTTTGGTCTTCCTGAAATTTGTTTACCATCCCACATTATAGAACATTATTGTAAACTACAGGATGTTGACTGGTAAACAGAAGAGAGCCAATGAAAAGTTTACCAAATTCAACTAGAAAGTTAAAGCAAGAAAATAATGAAGAAACGTATGCAAAAATTCTGTAGCAAGATCTAGAGAAGTAAAGTACCTGTAGTAAGAGTGAACAACATGTCAAGGAAAAAAAGTCACTTCAGAAAAGCAGGGAGAGGGAGATTAGGGATTTATCTTCACAGTAATGCCAGGAGATTAGTTGAAAAGATAAAAGAATTAGCTTTCAGTGTGAACCACAGGATGATAAGGTATGCATTATATTGGACATGGTAAGGACATGAATGCAGCTGGATAAATGATCTGAAGGTGTTTAAAACAGCTTAGAGTAAAAAGAAAATAATGTGATAAAGTCTAAACTGTGAATAGGGAGGATAATTATTGCATTGTAACTCTCAGGAGCCACTGAAAGTCTTATTTGGAGAACTACAGGGGAAGAAGGCATGGGAATCTTTGCCTTCAGGTCAAGCCAAAAGGCTTTAATTTAAAATGCCTTTTCCTCTGCAATACAGAGACATATTCAGTAAAAAGAAATCATTTTATATATATATATAAACAGTACTGCAGTTCTTTAAAATGAAGAGTGAGGGGCTGGGGAGATGGGGGAGTTGGTTTTGCAATTGTGACAATTATTGCTCAACATACCTCAAAGACAGACCTGAAAATATTTCTGAACCCTTCAGATTTTAAAGGCATAAACACTTGTTCTGTAGTGATAGCTTATATGCAAAGAGACAACATTCCACTAATTGTTCTTGGTAGAAAAAGCATGCTCATGTATTAGAGATGTACCTGTAACTTGGCAGATATAATTATAGCAGAAGCATAAATACCAAAGGCCACAGAGGTCTGTGCTATTAAAACATAATTTAGTAAGGTAGGTCACGTAGTCTTACAGCAGTAGCATGACAGGAAATCTACCATCAAGACAAAAATTTCATTTTAAATCCTGTCTCTGTAGCAACTGTCCAAGAAAATCGCTTGCTTGGTTTCAACACCAAGTGAAAGTTGGATTTAGAAAGATTAAAGGCCAGATGACTTTGGTTCTATTTTACAGAAACTCTGCTTAAAATTGTTCTGCTAAATATATAGCTCTCCAGGTATGCTTGATGAAACATAAAACCTGAAAGTTTGAAAATATGTTTAGGAGACCAAATTTATTTAGAAGGAACTACAAAAATAATCTAATTCATCCCTATCTTTTATACTTGGGCTATGCACTCAACATTTAAGATGTACATACAAAGAACAGTAAGGAAAATGCTATGGGGTTAGTCTGTATGCTTTCTTCAGGTTGTCCTTAACAGATCACCCCTGCCCCATTACCTTAAAATTCCCAGTGAAGAACTTGAACTTTGTATTAAAAAAGAAACTCAGAGTACAGTATTTATTTCTCCCCATCTGGAAAGCTATTTTAAAACACAAGAACATCAGAGATACTTTTACATATATATATATTTATATATTTTTATATATAGTTGTTATTATTATTTATTTCTAAATGGATCTTTCTTCTCAGTAGTTAAAGTTCTGTCTACCAGCTGCTGTTATCTTGTATACAAAGTACGTTGTGTTCTGCTCTTCTTGGCACTGCCTATTCAAGCATGCTGGCCAAAGTACTGGAAGCAGAGTCAAAAATTCCATTCACCTCTTGCCCAGCAGATGCTTTTCTGCCTGTATTGTGACCTGTGACACAACCCTTGCAGTAAAGAGAGGAGTGAGGGGTTGTTAAAACATACCCCGAAAGCTGCATAGTGAGATTTTAGGCTGACTTAGTGTCTCTCACCCATTCCAATTCCAGCAACTGTTCCAACAGCAGCAAGTAGCTATATTGATATTTATTATTTACAGTGTGCCATAAATGTAGCATATATGATACTTGGTGCACCAGTACTGTTTAAAAGCAACAGCATTCTTCACGATGCAGCACAAGAACGGGTAAGAAATATCTTCTATAATTAGACTTTTAACAGTCTTTGAGTGGTGAGCAATAAAAGAGAAATAGAAAGCAATAGGTATAAAAGAGACCATACACTGACCATAAATTTATCCAAAAACTTAACCATACAAGTAGCAATGTAATGTTTAAAGCAATACTGCAAGGGTAACTACAGTGAGATGTACAAGCTGTTCTCAAAAAGGACAAGTTTGTATTTTGACTCTCATTTTAGGAGAAGGGTGTGTGAAAATCAGTTTGAATTCTACGGATTAGTGGCAGCTTTCCTAGGGTAAAAATCAGGCTTGTATTCTGCTCCCTGCTGAGTAGCCTTTATCTTCCCATTTGCACATATTCTGAGTATCTGTATGATAAGCCACGCCCAGCAGCTGCTGACACTGCACAGCATCTGAAGAACAAAGACTATACACCAATGCCTCAATGGCCACACAGTTCCACAATCACTAACACACAGCAGACCCAACTGCGGCTGCTGCCCAGAAGAGGCCTAAAATCGACTTATTGGAAGAGAACGCAGAAACCTTTCAGCAGTATGTGCTGCTTTTATACCCCATATTCTCCCAGCATCTCATCAGTTTCTCAGTTTCATGAGTTCTAAATTTTTTTTTCTTGTATTAAGGAAACTGTGCATTCAAGTGTACAGTAGTTTCAGTTAAATCTAATCAGGTGAAACGCTAACTCTTGGATTTATATTATTTGATAGTAGCAGTGTCCAAAATTACATTTCACTAAATTTCATTTCACAAAAACTTTACTGTGGAAAGAAAATATCAATTCAACTTAAACCACCTTTTCTCTTAGTTCAATGTTTGTATGGAAAAATAATTAAGCAGTCCACTTAGAAAGGCATAATCTGTTCATGAGCATGCAGGTATCAGTTTTATCTTATGAGAATTTTTCCATGTTCCAGTTGCTTCATTCCTTATTACATGCTGCAAAAGGCAGTAATAATTTTTATAGCCAAATATCTCTTCATAAGATACCAGGTGGCTTTCAATATTTACTATTTAAGCCATGCATGAAATTTAAACATTACAAAAAATGACTTACCCGTTGACACTCCTGAAATATGCACATTTTCAGAATGTTCTGCAAGAGCACCATTTCCTAAAATTAAACATAATGAATAAGCTAATTTCCAAGATAAAATTTGTAAAAATTCTTCAGATACCTTTATACAGAACAGAATGAACAAACCTGAAGTTATTTTAATTAATATCAAACATAAAAGGTCCTACATAAGTTTTATCATAAATTAAAGAGAAAAACTAGAGAAAAAGTTACTATACAATAAAAAATACCCCCACCCAAGCATTGTTAGTTTACTAGGAACAATTAGATATACTAGAAAGTCAAAGAACAAGCAGAGACTGATACTGGCAGTTTTGAGAAACTTTATGCATTTTAGATGGTTGACTTTGTATTTATATCAAGTGCTATTTTATTTTCAAAAAAGGTTTGTTTCAATGCATGTTCCCCATCTCCTTCTGGACCAAGATCTGTAAGTAAATGCTATGCAAATAAAGACATCCAGGGGACTATACCCATCTATTTCACAAAAATTGCAGCCTACACTCCAGAAAGACGGCTCAGATACAACAGGGAATGAGCCACCTTCGAGAGTAACTCCCCACCAACGTTCATTAAAACGAAGTACACTTGCAAAGATGAACAAGACCCATGTGGACATCAAGAGTAGAAGACAAAAAAGTTTTCCCTCCAAATCTCATACTACTTTGTACTCTCCAAATTAAAACAAGTCTGCTAAAGCCAATATATTTGCTGGCAGGTGGCAGTCCTGGTACATGATGTGACACATTAAGTCGTATTTGTGTGCGTTTCTCCTCTCCTTTATCTGTCATCTTTTTCTTTTAACCTTTACAACAGATTTTTAATAAAATCTTTCAGACATTTCAGGAGGAAAGAGCTACTTTGATACATAAGCTCCTTTGAACACAGGCTGTTAATCTAAAATGTAAAATACTTCACTAAGCAAATCTTAAAACCACAACTCTTAATCCTTGAAAAGTTTTCTAATATTGAGGCTTTGCCATGTCACACAGATTTTCATGAATGTGATACCAGTTGTTCTACCAGCACTGCAATGTAAGTGTAGTATGTCTGGGTAACAAGAACCTTAAATATACAAAGAAAACACCAATTCCTTTCATACCAATTTAAAGACTGTTACGAGTTGACCAAGAATATAGCATATCGAAGCCAGCACCCCAGTGCTCCTCTGGTGCAGTGATTACACATAAGATGTTTCAGAAATTGCACCCAGGGATGACACCAAATACGGAAAGACATAATTTTTAGCTTTTTACAGACACAATACAGTTAGAAACCTGATGATCAGAATTTATAGAAAAAAGGCAAGTTTAATTAATTTATTTTTTAAAACTAAATTCCTTGGCTCTTTAAAGGGACATGTTTCCCACTCCATTTTCAATGTACTAATTTCACTGCATATATTTACATACCAAGTTACTTTGTCTCAATTGTTAAAAAAAATTTCACACTGCAACAATTCTCTTCAATGCTCAAAACACTGAAGTATTTTTAAAACAAAAGCCACTTCAAATTCTGTATTAGTGAGCAACTATTTTTCAATTAAACTATTTTCAAACTAAAATATACTTCTAAGTTTTGAAAACCTGTTCTCCAAATAATTTCTCCATTTTGCATATCACTGACATGCCAAGGAATGTTGCCATTCTGATTATGTGTGTACAGTAACACTTAGCTCTCAAGTTACAAAACAAACATCTTTATTGGAAAATGATTTTACTTGTAACTAATTCCACAGAAGCACATTTCTGATTCTTTTGGTTTTTATTATTTCCATCAGCATAAAGAAAACATTAACACATTTCAAGACCTCTTGTTTAACCTAAAAATAACTGACATTTCATCTTTCAAATACACTAGAGATTATTCACCTTTTTACTTGCAAAAAGGGGCATTAGCACATACAGCTATATCTCTAGTTACTGAACACTGAAAATGAACATCATGACAAAAAAGGAGGAACTCACAAACATCTAGAAATAGGAAAAATCCCGGAGTAATTACATTACCGTGAAGTATCTGAGCCCTTCCCATAATCCAAATTCCTGACAAGCTGCCTGTACATAAAGAGCAGGAAAACAAAAACCTAGAATACTAATGAAATCAGTTCTGATAAAAATACAATAAAACATGAAAAGACTGACATAATACTGAAGTGATGGAAAACAAAGCAAAGTCTATATATATCAAAGACTGACAAAAACCATAAATCAGTAATACTGAGAAGCATACTAAAATGGGAACTTGCATCCAAATCCCGCATGTATTGACTTAGAATTAATGGGTTAAGAAAACTTAAGCCAATACCTAGAGAGAACACTTGAATATTTTCCATCTATATATGCTTTACAATCTAACAATTAATCTCTTGAGATAAAGTGATGTCAGATTTATTGTCAAACTAACTTCAGTAATTAGTCAGAAGTGGCACTAATGTGTGATGATGAAGCCTAAATTCAGAGTAAAGTACTATAGTATCAAAGTAAGGTCTTTTTCTTAACATAAACTCCCAAAAAAATTTCATTACATTAAAGATGAGAAATCTCTCAGATTGTTACTTCCTCTTTTATTGAAAACTTTTATTGAAATAGAGTGTGTTCAGATGCCATTTAAGTGTTACTAACTGCTGATACCTCTATGAAATTTTTAGGCAATGATCCTTATATGATCTAAATAAATAATCACATGGTTCCATTTAAAGTTAGCCTACTAGAAGACCAATATATCAGATCAGTAATTTCCATTAAGATATGGGAACATAATTATCTTTGAAATTCCTGCTACTCTACTTAACACAGCATAATATGAAAATGTAAAAAAAAAAAATTCTTAGGTCACCAATAAGTTTTCATATTTCTTTATGTCCTACAGAAATATTTACTATTTATTCCCATTTCAATCTGAAGTTTTAAACTGAAACAGGTGTCAACTAACAAAACTTAGAGCACTAAGTTTGTCCATATCAGTTACAGGAGTGTGACAGCACAGTAATGGATGATACACACCAAGAAGCTCCTGCCTTCTGTTCTGCCTGTGAGAAACCAAGATTTTTTTTTTTAAAACCAGCATCTTCCATCATTAATTTTTTCTGGTGACTTCTTGAGAGAAATCACTTGTGTAACCAGGACTATACCCATCTTCTTCACATCCTTGTATACAGACTTAGTACAAATACAAAACAGAAATGTATGTCAACTTTAGCCCTGCAGCTTAAGATACGGTCAGCAACTGCATGTAAGTTAAAAAAATCAAATGGACAAGGGTCAAGATAAAATCAAGCATTTAATATGCTTTTTCTAAACAAAACAAAACAAATTGGTAAATTGAATATGATACTTTACACTACTGGTAACCTAATAGTTAAACAAAAGTACGGAAAATACTTTTAATGGCTTCCTACAGAGGTGCACATGAGTTTGTTGCCACCATTCATGGTAATATCTCTGAAGATTGCTTGATTGCAATATAAAAAATTAACCCAACTGGTTACTAAATGAGTGGGACTCTTGATAGAATGTTTTACAGCATGGAACAACCTCCAACTTCTGAGGTGCCTTTTTGTCTTCAACAAATTTAAAAATCTCTCAAATGTTCAAAGAAAGAATGGTTATGGTCAAAGTTGTTCACTGATTCTGATAGAGGTATCCATAAAATTTTATTTTACTTTCACAGTGCAAAGCCAGTCCTTTTGACCTCCACTACTTTTTTCTATTCCACTCAAATCCTCTGGGCTGCAATGCCACCTCATCTAAGGAGCAGGCAGAGACAGACAAGTAGTTCCTCAGACACTTGAATTAATTCCTTTTGATTCATGTCTCACAGTTGACTGACCACAGAAGCAAGCAAGATGACATTAGGTCTGCATTCAAGTTTTCCAGCACTTGGGGAATTTCTCCCATACAAATCTATATGAAACTATGGTAAACATCCTGACACTGTCACATCAGTACCTAATATCCTGGTCCAAGAGTCCTATACATAGCATGGGGAAGTGAACAGAACTAGGGAAAAGATAAAACCCAGAGCCTCGGAAGATATTTGACTCACTAACTACTTCTGAGTTTCATCACAGATAGGAGATTAAATACAGGCCAGAGGAGTAGGGCTGGCAACAAAGAAAATGTGGCAGCAGCAAACACTTCAACTAAAGAGCAAAGGAAAAGAATGCTTGCACACTTGAAAAATATGACACGTTCGGAAAAATCGGCTGCCAAGCTCCACATATTTGAAACCCAGATAGTAGCAGTGATGCTGAGCCTCACTATGGAGGCTAACCACAATGCAGCAACCTTCATTTTAGGATGTTACACACCTACATCCATCCTTCCCCACAGCCCGTGCAGCACAGCTCTCTCAAAATGGGATGAGTATCAGACTCAAAGGATTATGTGCATATAACTTCAGAACGTAACTTCAGCCTATGGTCCTGATAGGAGCTATTCCTCTGATTTTTACTCACAATCATACATTTTCAAAAAGCATAACCAAAGAGACCCCCACTTACCTCCACCCTCCCATAATTAAGTGTCCCTTAGCCAAAATATTCAGATTAAACAAGACAACTTTCTGCACTCCAGATACATATATATATATATGAACTTGAAGGCTTCAGACAAAGAACAAGTTTACCTAAGTACTGACATATTTGAGACACCAAATAATGGCTTTTAAATAAAGCTATTTTCATTTCAAATTGACTAAAATTAGTAATACTAATCTAATACAATGACGTGACAAATACTGCAAAAGCACACACAAAGATCTGGTACATGCAACTTTGTCCACTGTGATTGTAAAATCAAACCCTGTAACTTCAGTTTGAATGAACATCATGTATCTGGAGTCTAAGTTAAATGCAGATTGTGTTTTACAGAAAAATTGAGTGTTGAAATCAAAAAATTAAAAGAAAAAAAATCATAGTGGTAAAGGCCATTTAAGTCACCTTTATTTCTGCTGTTACACTAAGTAGTTACTGTCCATAAAGAAAAATCATGCACACCTATCTCCATTGAAGCTAAATTCTTCTGTATCAAGATTAAGCCTGTATCATTATCCTTAACAGCCAAATCACAACCCTCTATAAATAGAACTGTATAAATTGAAGAAGTGTTGTAACTGAATGGCTATGAAAAGAGAGCTTTTTCTAAACTACCTTGAGTTAAAAGGTACTGTGATGCATAATGAATGCTACATAAGCAGACTGGACAGGATATTTTTCTTGAACCACAATTATCAGGGACAAGAGATCAACAACAGTTCCTGTACATAATGTGTTTCTAAACACCCTTTATCATGATATGTGTTCAACTTGCTTTACTTTAGACAATGCATTTCATGACCAAATTTCCTTTCTTCATCCTACTCCCAAAATTCCTTTCCACCCTGTACCTTATAAAGCTGCCTCTTGTCACCTAGCATTATTTTTCACCAAGTTTTACTTCTGACTGACCAAAACAAGGGTACTATATGCTTTCAGGAATGAATTGGTGCTGCCTTCCATATAACCTCATGAACAAGCCACTTAGCAATGGTACTTCAACTTCTGAGTTCAAAAAAAACCCCTTCTTCATCTACAGATATGGGAGCTGGAAAAATCCATGAAGCCTCTTCAATATTCCATCAGGCTTCTTGGAAATGACCCTTTTTGATAGCACATTTTGTGACAGTCCCAGCCAGTGGCCCACCTCCTGCAAACACCTAAGCACAGCTGTACAAAAACAAGCTTCCACTGAAGATGCCGTGTGTCCAGCGGAACCACAGCCAGGCTCCTCTGCCGAGTCTGTGGGAGAAAAGTGCAAAGGCCACTGCCTACCTGCCATGCCTATGGTTAATCCATGGTTATGATGTTACAGCTCAGAGCAGGACATGTGGGAGACCAACAGAAAAACAAGTACTACTACTCTTCTTCAGATAAACTAGATGCTCTATAAAGGTTCCTTCCAACACAAACCATTCTAATGATAAAAGCATTAGTTCAGTATGTAACCCAAAATACTGTATTGAATTATTTACTTGTGGGTCACCTGCAGTTAACAAGCCAAAAAAAATCAGTTAGGAGCCTCCTCAGTCTTTTGACTCATCATTCCCAACCTCATCTCTTGAACACTTTCCTTATATTTGTTAAACTAATGTGCATTTAGAATAAAATGCATTAGCTGCCGGAATTTAAAGCTGTAACCACAGCCAAGGGCTACACATGCATAGGTATATGGCCATACTGCTGCCAAGCTCTCCTGTACTGTAGAAGGATCAGTACTCAGTATGAGTACTGATGAGTACTCGTGAGTACTCATGAGAGTACCAACTGAAGGAAACACTTTCTGTAATGAGCGTACAAAAAGGACTAGATGTGTTTTTCCTCATTTATAACTCAGAGTCTCTAAAAGTATGGTTTCTCCTGTAGTTTCTTTTCTATCTGTGCAACATGTGTTCTCCAAACACTGCTAAACTGAACTACAGAAATTCAAATTTTCCCTTCCTCAGAAGACAGGAAGAGCTGCATGTGCATTTCAAATTACAAGAGCAAAGGAAATGAAAGTGAAGCAAACAGTGGAGCAAAAGAAAAAAAAAATTAGAGCAGTCTAATAGCTTGAAACTTACCCTCCCAGAACAGTCTGTGAAATAGGGAGTTATTGCTACAGGGAATGCTTCAAATTAAGGTGCGGCAGAACTCAGAACATACTGAAGCCAGGCAACCATTTGTAATATCTCTATATCCAGTAAAAAAGCAAAGCAGCAGTATCATTCCCAAATTTCTACAAAACCAGTCCCAGCCTTCACAGGTACCACCATTTTCTGCCTTCTGACAGCTTAGTTTGAAATCACTACATCCTTTCTATTAGAGATATGCATGAAATAAAGTTAGTGTGTACACCAGTATGTACTTGGATTAAGTACTCAGAATAAGACTCACAAACCACAGTAATCTCATATTTTCCTGTCTTTACTGCCTTTTTTTACTTAATGCATTGCACTTTGACCACAAGTTTTTGTCCTACACCCAACTGCTGCTTACTTCCTTTACAAAGGGCAACATGCAATTCAGGACAAAAGACAATGTAAAAAGCATCATGAGTAGGGATGATACTGACTTTTAGGCATTAACTGATCAATAATCTCCAGTGTAGATGCAAAATCTCCAAAAAAGATAATGACAGATTTTGTATTTATTTTTAACTCAACAGTTTGGCATTTAATTAAGTTCACTATTTTTTTCCTTATTTCTTTAGGGTTAAGTACTGGAGTCATCAGAATTTCAGGTGATCACTTGTAAATCAGATTTAAAATGTGCAGCAAGATGCAAAGTATCCTTTATGTGAGGGATGGATTAAACAACCATTTATTTAATATAAAATTACACCTGCAATACATAGAAACATTGAGAGAAAGCCTTAATGCTGTGCAGACATCAGTCAAAATTCTCTACTAAAGGCAAGCAGAGCAACAGTGACAACCTTTATTCCAAATTCCAGTAACAGAAGAACATCTGCTACAAAGAAGGCACAGTTAATATATCTAAAATTTCAAACAGTGAAAGCCAATGTTCATAGGAAATGAGAAAGCATTGTATACGCGAACACTACAGTGGCATAAGTAATTTCTTTAATTAAGAATAAAAATGACTAACAGATGAAACTATACTGAAATAGTGGTTTATTTAAATGTTTAATGATACAAAAGCTAGAAATTACCACATAAAATTTCGCTGTAAAAGCAGATAAAGCACAGAATTTGTTTACAATACTCAATGCTGTTATTTTATGTGGTACAATTTTTATTTTAGACCAACTGTGATGCAACTTTATTTAGTAAACTAAGACAAAAACGAAAGAATCAATTCTGCAATGGAATAATTTTATGTAGGTTTTAGATTTTTTTTTTACCTTTTACAACAACCAGTATTTACCACTTTATGCTTAGACAATTATTCTTGGGTAAAAATAATGGGTATGATGCTGCTGAAGGTCTGCACTGTATACTTGAAACTTGTCTCACATTGTTTTCTTTTAATTACTCATACTGTCCTTTCCTTCTCCCAGAGGGACTTCATGAACAACACGCAGTTGCATGACACTTTTGAAAAACAGGTCTTTATTCATTTCTCGGTGAATAAAACAATCACGAAGCTTCCAAAGCATTCCCTGTACAAAGCCTAAACTCAAAAGTTCATCAGTACTTAAATGAACATAACACACACCTTTATTGCTATAAGCAGGGCCACAAAGGTGATCAGAGGGCTGGAGCACCGCTTCTGTGAGGAAAGCCTGAGAGCTGTGGTTATTCAGCCTGAAGAGGACAAAGCTCCGGGGTGACCTTACTGCAGCCTTTCAGTGCCTAAAGGGGGCCTATAAGAGAGCTAGAGAGGGCCTGTAGTGACAGGACAAGGGGTAACGACTACACTGAAAGAGAGCAGGTTTAGTCTGGATACCAGGAGGAAATTCTTTACTGTGAGGGTGGTGAGGAACAGAGAGGTTTTCTCCCCGTAGAAATACCCCATCCCTGGACGTGGTCCAGGTCACGTTGGATTGGGATTGGAGAAATCTGGTTTAGTGGAAGGTCCCCTGCCCACAGCAGGTGAAGTAGATGGTCTTTTAATAGCATAGGCCATTCTATGATTATATAATTTTTCTAATTTTGATAACACTGAATTAAAAATCTCCAAAGATAAATATCCTACTTTTATGTTCCTTAGCATTGTAATACCACCTTCACACCTAAAAAAAGTCAGCATTCTTTCTTCAAAAATTGACTATTATAACACATACTCTGAAAATCTAAGTTCACTACATCAGTGAATGCTTTGAATTTGAAGAATATTCAGTGATCGGGTCATTACAAATCTATTAGCTTCTCTACCAAAACATAATACATAACACAAGCTTTATTCCTGATAGTTTTATGGTGTGAACTTCGGATTTGTCTACCTTAGTATTTCATTTCAGGTAAGGGGCATGTTTCTGAATCTCCTGATCTGCTCCACTTTCTGTGCTTTTGTGCTTATTATACTGTGGCCTTGGAACCAGCAAACTGGATTTCTCTTAGAGGATATGCTCCTACTTGTAATGGGTACTGAGTTTTCCGGGCCACACTAGAGCTAGTCCAAGAAAAACCCTTTAGAAACATATACAGCACAAACTTACGTCTTCAGCATAACTTGTTTTGCTCCACAAATCCCCTCTTGCCAGGCTTTGGGATGCACCAACACACACTCCCCTAGTGTGTCCTCTGCTCACCACAGCTCCAGTTCTGCCAGGGAGGCTCCACTTCAATTTCAGGAACAAGCTCAGCCTCTGCAGCCATTCAGTGCAAGCCACACAAGTTCTCCTTCTGGATTCATTAGGCACTGCATACATTATTCACTAATATTACACCAATTGTGAATGCTGTTGTAACACACATAAGAAAATATATAAAGTTCCCTATCATCCGAGATGCTCCCATAATACAAATTTGACATAGATGCTGCCAGCCAGATGATGCTGGAGTATTAAAACAGAGCCCACAGCACCATCAGGACACATCAAGCAAACGTTTGCAAGATGCTAGAGTCTACAATTGATTCCCATTCCTGCTCCATAGGTGTGGCTTCCCAGTCACTTTCCACTCTTCCCTGTATTTTGAGTCTGCCATCATTAAAATACAAAATTTCAAAGCAGCAGCTAAACTAATTTGACTTAACAGAAGGATTTTTGTGTGAAAGTTTCAGAACAAAAAAACCAGTTACAGTTTCTCAGTTGTTGTTTTAAAAGGCAGGGACAGAAGAACCTGACTTTTTTTTTATTCTCACTCAAAAATTCCACAAACTATTTATAGACAGGTCTAATATACTTGGCAGCAAGCACTGGAAATTGGAAATCTAGCAGAGACACTGGCTCAGCTTCAACAAGATTCCTGATTTTAAGCACATAAGTAGTTCTATTCATGTCACACCCTACACTTCTGCCTAGCCAGGTATAAAGGAGGTTACTTGACTGACCACTGCCTGCAAGCTGAACATGTTCTCAGGTGGTAATCTAATGCTGCATTTCATGTTAGACAGGGAGTAAAAAAAAACCAGATTACTAAACCAATATTAAACAATTCAAACAGGGAATTCAGTCATCTAAATTACACCTAAACCTCAACTAAAAAAAAAAAGAGATTGAGGAAATCAGAGGAAAAGACAGTAGATCAGAAACTAGCAGGGGAAGCAAGAGAGGCTATACTGCCTACCCATTCTTAAATGTCCTTTATAAGGCTTAGAAGCCTATTCTTAACTGATTAGACCCTATCATTAATTTGAACTTAACATTTTACGCTCCTGTTTGGAAACTTCCACCGCTATATTACTCAAAAAACTAGAAAAACCCTAAGTTTCTAACTATTTCAAACAGCTACGTTCAAAGTACTAAAACTCAGTTATTTCACGAAGCAACTGCTCAGACCATTTGTACATGTTCAATTGCAGTAACTATCCTTTTCTGGAATCCCATTTCAGAATCTCAAACTACGTCACATTTGAGAAGTGCCAGACTAGGGGAAAATTTTGATGTGTGGGCTGCACAGTGCTTATACAGTAGAGGGAAGAGCACTGCAAATTTGATTCATACTCTTCACATGCTTCATACTTTTTACCTACTGGTTTCTTTAAATCACTCTTGCAGTAAAAAAATTTGTTTTGTTTTTGCAACATGCTAAATTATTTCTCATCTTAATTCTTTATAAGTAAAGGAACAAACGTTAGTACACAACAGTCTATGTAGAGCTGATATATTATATTTTTAAAAATTAAAATCAAAACCCCTTAACTATCTACAAACAGAAGATTTCATGACTCTATCACAAGTTAGATGATAACAGAAGGACTTCATCAGGTCATATATTCTTAAAATATAATACTGCTAGTCATCCTCTTTTCCTCTCACTATTTGGGTCCGTGCCATCTCGAAAAAGTGCTAACAGAAGAAATTAAATCATTATTCATAAATAATAACTGCAACCATCATAAACCAATTATAAGCCTGAAGAAATGAAAACAATCTGCTATTACTCCATGAACCTCCACCCGGAACCTGCAAAACATCCGAGCTTCTGGTTCCAGATTACAGTGACTCAGATTTACAACTGATTTTTTTTCCAAAAAAGACTGAAATAGTGCAGGACTACTTGATATTGGAGGGTGGGGGAGAATCACGAGGGTTTTTGAAAAGAAGGAAAACACTGCTCTACTGCTGCACCTTTATTAGTAAGCCTACATTTCACGTGCCAAAAAAAAAAAAAAAAAACCAGGGAAAAAAAAAAAGTAAAAGGCCTAAGATACAGAGAATAATGGTTTCAAAATCCAGAAAGCTAACTGGATTCATAAAGTTACAACATCTATTTATTTGAAGTCTTTATTCAGCAGATGGGCTAAGACATCACAATCCAGACAGAGATCAAGGAGGAAATTTCATGGTTCTGACTGAAGCAGAAGTAGGGGATTGAGAAATGAAACCATAATTTCCAGATCTGCTATATTCTTTTTGGAACACTGGCCTGCATGATCCAGGGAATACTGGAGTCAGTGGTATAGAGCTGCTGAGCTTCAACTCCACCTTTATGACAGTAACAACAATAAATTAGAATTAACTGCAACACATCCCAGCTGCATTCACTGTAGTGACATAAGTGACTTGAAAGCAAGCAGTTTACTGGGAAGCGTGGTGAAGCAATGGTATATTTACAGCACATTTTGCATATATATCAAATATAAAAATCATTAAAGCACTGCATGTTTATTGCATGTAGGAAAAATATCCTCATTTGAAAGATAAAACTGTGTTTTCTTTCCTTCTTACTTATTACTAGGAATAAAATTTTGATTTTGACAACTTTTTATACTCTTTAATGTGTTTTGTTTTCTTTCTGATAGAATTACAAAGCACTGTAGAATTCCCAAGAAAACTTGTTTCCTTTAATGTATGAAAAAAGTTCACAGTAACTACAGGTCTTGCAAAGACTTGTGCAGACTTGTTTATGCACAGTCTGGTAACTGGAGTTTTTAGACCCCACGCACCTATTCACATTGAAACTGAACTTAACCCAAATGTCATGCTGTCTGCCCAGCTACCTTCCAGTAACACAAGACATAGTCTTGGTTCCTTGTTAATGCTTCACTGAACTAATTAAATTGCAGAAGTAACCTTGCATAGTGTAACCCTGCACACATACACAAGGATTGCAACAACACAGTGACAAGCACAGCCAAAGGAGGAAAGAGCTCCTAAGGCAACACACTTTTTTTGCCTGTCCCTTCAAAATCTGTGAAACAATACTTTTTGTTAATCTCATACAAAAAACCTTGTGCAAAATTATTTTCTTATTTATTATGAGCTATTTGATCTACTCTAGTTACAGCAGACAGAAGTGGAGATGTCACTGAGTTCCAAGGCAACCACAACACGTAGATGCTTCCGTTCTCGCTACTGAAAAGACATTGAATTGACGCAGTTCTCGCTCTACTGCTGTCAATTGGGAAATTTCATTGCTATGACAGGAAAGGCTATTAATTAGCTACACTCATTTTCTAGACTTGCCTAAACTGTGCTGTTTATTAAATATCCTCAGGACTTAGGAAGAATAAGAGATGAACTTGCTGTAACTTGCTGGTCATAACATACTACATTCCTCAAAATGTAGTGTGAATCGCTACAAGTCAAAAAAGACAGACATGAATAGAAGACAGATTGCCTGCAAGACACGAAATTAATTTTACTCAAATTAGTAACTTCTCTAAATAAGAATCAGATCTTGAAATTGCTAAAGCATAGTCCTGATAGTAACATGAGTGCACATATATTTGCATGGGTACACTCAGCATCCATGAAAGAATTCTGTGCATGGCAGCCTCGATATTTTTAGATTCTCTTGTTCAAATAGATTTGATTCATCAAGACAAACAAATGATAAGGGAAATACCCAGTAAAATTTATAATTTAGTAAAACTTATTTTCTCTCCAGTGTTTTATGCAAGATCTGTATTCTTCTTTGAGAAAATTCCACTACAGCTAATGCATTGATTCAAGTCATTGATTCTAAATGGGAAACTCCAGAAAGCCTCACGAATATTTTTAAAAAGTCTAGAAGCTGTCTATATGTATTTATGTAATTTAAAAACCAATAGACAAATAGCTGCATATCGCTAAGACCCAAATTCTCTCCCTCTTCTTGGAGAGCTTTTTTTCCCCCTTCCCTTCCATGTTATTTGCTATAAATCCTGTGATTCCTGTCCTGCAAGAATAATGTTGGTGCTGTACCTCACACTTTAGCATGAGTACACCTCTTTTATTTCAAACATCACAGAGTATCTCAGAAATAAATTTTCAAAATAAATTTGTGGTAAGTTTGGAGTCTTCTTTACTTGGCTCATGATACAGTAACATAATGCTGCATTGCTTTTTTCCCCCATAACAGCGCAAATAAGCTTTTCTCATTATCATAGCTTTATTGTGTCAGGAACTGTATAAACAAGAAAAAACAACTCTTGCCCAGAGAACTCACTGCTGTTTAAAAACTGGGTATGATACATTTTTATCAGATAAAGGAAAGGACAATAAAAATGCACAATACATAAAACAACTGGAAATCCCAGCCCACCACATTCCAAAACATAATCAAATGGCAGTGCTTTACAGGAAGCACAGCAGAGACAGGTGGGGTGGAAGAAAGCACATATGATGGCTTTGTGTTTCCCATGGACAGAACTACCCAGGTGGTGGGAAGCACAAAGGAAAGAATGGTTAGGCTTGAGTAATGTTAGTAAGTGATAAGGCTATCATTACTAAAAAAACACAGCAGAACAAGAGGAGAGTAAAACCAAGTGAAACAGAACTCTGACATACAGCTATCCTGTGCTAACAACTATCTCCTCATTGTGCTTCACCTTCCCTCTCTCCCCCAAGTCACTGAGAAAAAAGTGCTAAATTTGAACACCAAAGGGAAAGGCTTGTCCCTTTCATGAAGCATTTGGAAAATCTGAATTACACTGATTGCCCTGAAGGTAGTAAGAGAGACAGGAGAGCTTACGTGAAAACAGTTTTAATACAGTAATTGTAAGATAAGGACAGTTAACATTACCACCTTTATATGCACTGGAAGCAAAAGCATTTCTGACAGCTAGAATACTATTTCTCATATTGCACAGGACTGTAGGGTACTACAGCATCTTGCCATGGGGATTCCCAGCAGCTAGAAAAGATAAACACAACCTTCTATTATCAGGGAATACAAACGTGAATGTTGGATAGCACTATGATTCCACAACTGCAAAATAAAGAAAAATAAAATCCTTTCTGTACAGCTAGATAAACATTTGACTAGACAGACAGCTAAGGCAGCTGCAATTCAGAAGAGTATAGCACAACCTCAAGACAGCTGTAGTATAGGTAACACTGGTCGAAGAGAACGCCAACAAAGTCTGTTTCAAAACACTTAACTATGTAATTTCCCTGCTATCAAACTACATCCCTGACACACACAAATTACCCCTGGAAAACTTTAAATGTGTTTATGTAGGCACACAACTAATTTGCTATATGGATTCTGGTTTTGGCTTTTTACAAAGCAAGTATTTGTCACAGAAGCTAAAGGATCACAATTACTCACAGATGCCATAGTTTACAAACGAAGGCTTGTTTGTAGGACCCTAAATGCACTTTCTGTGCCTACTCACAGTAGTCGGTAAGAGAAAGTCTCACATTTTATGGATCACAAAATCCCAAATTTTATTTTATTACAGTAGCTCTAAGCATTCAAGAATCTTTCTCTCATTTTTTTATGTAACACGAAATTTTAACTACATACAGCTTTCCTTCTTAAATATGCACAGATATTCCCTTCTGACTGTCTATCAACCACATCAGTGTAGTCCTGGGCAGCAGAACCATAATTTCTATCAAAGTGCTTTGCAAGGAATTGGAAACATCTATAAAATTCATGATACATGTTTATCTCCGGGTCAAATCAACACAGATCTGCTGTCTCAATGCACTCTGAACCTTCATGTTTTAGACGTAATTTCACTGCAATCCAAAAGAGCAAAGAAGCTTCCAAGAAGTTAGGTAGTTGAAATAGGCACATTTACAGAGGTGTGAATTGGCCCACTCACTTCCCCTTAAAGTTACCAACTTAATAAAAAAGCCTACGGAGAAGAATGACAAAGAAATAAGCTTCCTCCTTTCACTGAAACACAGCCATACTTGGAACCACACCATCTCCCTCAGCTTCAGCACAGCGAGCATGAGGCTGCCCATTTCCAATACTCCTGTTCTCAGACTCACCCACGTGCCAGTCTCACCAGCAGACCTAGGAAAGGAGGTTCAAAGAAACTTGTGCCCGTGGGATGTGCACGAAGAAAACGTGAAGAGCCTCACACTGCAGTGCTCTGAAAAACTTTACTAAACCACCAGCTCCCCAGGGAGGGAAAAGCAGGAAGCCACAAGTAAATGTGTACACACACACACACACACAAACACACGTGCATTCGCTCTAGGACATTTTTTCCAATGACAAAAGCACAAATAGGAAGAGAGGTTTAAACACAGTAAGAGGAATGAACACCTTGGAGAAGAGAATGCCATCTAACAGGTATTTCCAAAATCCTTATCATTATTTACTCTTACATTCATATTTATAATTACCTTCCAGTATGCTATCCCTACACCTAGTACACCTTATCTCTTTGACATAAGCTCTTCTGATCTATGTTTTTCTTCATCAAAACCCACTCACACTACTTGTTTACATGAGTCATTAACTTCCTAAGGATAGTTTTAAACAACTTTTTCTTTCTGCATTCCAGCTTCCTAAAAAAGCCTTATTAAAATATATGGGATAAATTTTTTTTTTGACCCTCTCTGTGGAAATCCCTGGCAAGAATCATTCTAACGAACACCAGATGACTGAAGGTCAAGTTACACAGTAACTGCCAGCTCCTCTGTCCATCCAGTTCACAACCTCATCCTCCAAAAGCCACTTCAGTTGTTTAATTTGAGCATATTCACTGTTACCCAGCAATGTAACTATCAATTCAAGCTTCACTTCCTGTGGATCGCTCAGTTGTGCACATCTGCACACTCCCCACAACTTCCAAACACTTTGGACTATTTCTACATTTGGCAAAAGAGTAACAGTACCAAAAACTCAGTTAATAAAAATTTAAAGAAAAACCCCTTACATTTCTATTTGTATTCCAACATAGAGATTTCATTGTAAATTTGTAACTAAGTGTAAGAGATTCTACACAGAATACAGTAATCCATGAGAAAAAACGTTCTACCTCTGCTTCCAGTAAAATGTATCTGATCTGAAGGAGCTCTTTTAAGTGGCAGCAGCAGATCATCACTAAACCTCTTAAAGCACTCTGCATCCACTCACTTAAACTACAGCCGAAATATACAATAGACTGTGTTTCTAACGAGCAGATGAGAGGAAATCAGTTGGTAGTAACATTTGTAAAACCAGACAGGGATAGGAGATGGAGTTTTAAAAAAAAGTAGAACAGACACTGCTCTGAAAGTAGCCTATTTCCAGTTCCACAACAAAAACTCAGCAACTGGGTATTTCCCAGAAGGATGCGGTTTGCATTTAAATAATTTAGGACAACTCTTCATTCTCTATCTTCCCTCTGAGGGCCAGACTAATCTGCCTACACTGAAAACTGAGACTTCTCTGAAGAGGACTTCAGATCATTAAGTCACACTTCTGTCACCTCGCATCCCTTTAATAAGCCTGCCTTTTCCCACACTGACTCTGCCTTAAATTATGCCAAACCAAGACTCTCCACTTCACTCACACGCAATCAGTACAGGACCAGAAATGTGGAGTAACAAACTCTATGCACGCACAACCATGAAACAGCTACTTATTTTCTGTGCTTCAGCTTCTACCTTGCTCAACATACTTTACAGGAATACTGTATTAGTCTATCTTAATAATTAAACCTCAGATAATAAAGAACTTTCAGGAGACCATGCAAATAATATATTAAAACAAAAATATTTATTGAAGGTTTGCTACCAACAATGTCACATCTTGGAGCATGGTAAATTCAGATGTAAGTTAGGTTTATAGTATGCTTTTGGAATAAGCCTACTTTTAAGAAGAAAGCCCAGTACCAGCAAGTCACCACTAGGTATGTGCTCTTTTATAAAGAGAGATCACATGCAAAGTTAACAGCCAACTAGGGGATGAAACAACAGCCATTTGTTGGGACACTCAGATTCCACCTGTGTATGACTGAAAAAAAAAAGTTTTTTTGAAGAAAGGGATGAAGAATGTTTTGGGAAAAGAGCTAAGTGGAAAAGATACTATTTTCTTATGTTAATACCATTTACTAAACTTGATAGGCAGTTGTATTTTTTTGGATGTAGCTTCTTTTCAATGCACATGAAAAGCACTGTTACACTTGTAGATTGATGAAAGCAGATTACATCCCTTACAATTCCTTACTGGTAACTTTGTCTAATGAATAATAAGTCACATTTTAAGGGCATTGGCTTTGCTCTGTGTTGGCTATTTGAGAAACGAAGAGGGTATCTCTAGAAGAGGTTCAGTTCTGGGAAAGAAGTATAAAGGAAATCTGGACTATTTCATGGTACCAGAGTTTTCCATTCCTCATCTGTTACTGATGGTAGATACATATACAACTTTCTAAAATTAGGAAGTACTTTCCAGTTGATATAGATTACAAAACTGAAGAGCAAGGTTTATTTGTGATAAAGCAGATATTGTGAAAACAGCATACTTGCCAATTCTTACACTGTTTATACTTCACAATGATTGTTATCCACTTGACTATTTACTTGCATTTCCTTTCTGGATCACCTGCAGAAGTACTCAGAGGCTCAGGACTTATGTTACATGGCAACTTTTACATGGAATCCGCCATTATCACTGTTAGGGCACCAGGACTGTGATTTTTCAAGAGATTTGTGTATTCACTCAAAGTATTTCAGTTGGTTCAGTCCTCAGAAGGTAGCTGGTTAGGCTTGCTGTGGCTAAAGGCAACGGTACAGATGGCATTTCTGTCAGCCTTTGTCCTCACCACTGTAGAGGTGTCACAAATGAGTGTTTTGGGGTTTTTAAAATAATCACGGACCATGCTACAACAGGTGATACTTTATTCTGCTTCTAAAAGGTTCTAAGGCTCCAATAGCTGTGGCTTTCCTTTTTAGGGAATGTAGCTAGAAGAGGAAAACAGTACATTAGGCTTCAATGTACTAATTCAGCTGTAAAATAAAGGGTAAAAAAATACTTTCATTTTACATACATTTCACTCTATTAAAAGCCAACCTGATAACAAAATTCAGCACTTGCTCCTACAGCCTTTTTAAAGGGAGGCACTGAATTTTAAAATAGCAAAAAATGTGACACAGCATGGTGACAAGTACAAGATCAATGTCAGACATAATGCCTACATGTTCAAATTCCTATTTATCTGCCTTTATATAATGGAGTATATTGCTAATTTAAGTACATATCCTTCCTGTTTAAGAGTAGACTTCCAGATATAGGGAGAAAAGCACTCCCAGGACAATGGAACCCCATAAACTGCACACCAAACCCTGATTACCTGTCTAAATAAATTAAAATATCATCAAGACACTTCAAAAATACATCGAAGTACAATATATTTCAGTACAGGCATGAAAGAGTTGCTTGGTAAGAATCTAACACCATGATCCTTATGTTTATAGCAGTAATTTATACAACACATTTCAACAATTCAAGTTTAAAGCTAGTTCAGACCTCTTTCCCATCGCAGTAACTCATCTCCTGCGAAAAAAAATTGTTTGATGGGATCATTTTAGTTGAGCAACACCCATGCCTGAGAAACTGTGCATGTTTATTTCAAATTAGGTGCTTTGAGCACTTTATTGGCTCCCAAATGCACAGTATGGTCAGTAAGCAAGATCTCGGACTAAAAATTTGAATTCAGCTTTATTTTAATCACCAATCATTTCTGAAAGCTTTTGCATTTTATGCAGAATTCCTTCATGACCAATAACTTAAACTCCTATCTCAGACTTCAGATCCATCTCCTTTGTAAAGCTGCAAAATGTGGACAGTTTCAGAAAACTAGTGAAAGAAAGTCAAACATAGACCTATTCACTTAATTCTCGCATACAAATTCCTGGCTTCCATGCTTTTACTTAACATTTTAAGACTGATGTACAGCTGAGTATTTCAAGATATTCATTCAAAAGAAGTCACTATCAAGCACTAATAAAACTTTCTGTTAGTTATGAGAGTGGGATGGCTCTCAACTCCCCAGCCATGACCTTAACATTACTCTCTGGGCAGATCTAACTTGAAGGATGTCATCACTGCACAGGACAGTTGCACTGCTGCTCCTCCTAATCTGCACGGTTAGGATCTCTTATTCCAGGAAAACTCCTCATGGACCCTGAAGGCACCTATACTGTGTTTGCATGGCCAGGTTTCAGTAGCAGGGGGGTTACAGGAGTGGCTTTCTGCCAGAAGCTGCTGGAAGCTTCCACCATGTCCAGGAGAGACAATACCAGCCAGCTCCAAGGCAGATGTGCCGCTGGCCAAGGCTGAGCCCATCAGAAATGGTGGTAAAGCCTCTGTGATAACTTATTCAAGAAGAAAAAAAAAAAGTTGTTGTGCAGATGTAGCTGGGGCCAGAGAAGAGCAGAGTGAGAAAATGGGAAAGGAACAGCTTTGAAGACATGAAGGTGAGTGGAGAAGGAGGGGGAGAAGGTGCTCCAGGCACTAGAGCTGAGACTCCTCTGCAGCCTATAGTGCAGCCAGCCCACAGTGAGGCAGCTGTGCCTCTGCAGCCCCTGGAGGACCATGGGGATGCAGAGATCCAACTGCACTTGTGGAGGAGACCCACACCGGAGCAGGTGGATGTTCAGAGGATGCTGTGACACCATGGGAGGCCTGTGCTGGAGCAGGCTCCTAGCAGGGATCTGCAACCTCATGGAGAGAGAAGCTCACACTGGAGAAGGTTTCCTGCTACGATTTGTGACCCTGTGGGGTATCCAGGCTGGATTTTAAGGACTGCACCCCAAGGAAGAACGGCCCATGATGCAGCACTTTGCAGAGAACTGTTGCCCGTGGGAAGGACTCACACCAGAGAAGTTCATGGAGAACTGTCTCCCATGCAAAGGACCCCACACTGGAGCAGGGGAAGGACTCCTTGCCCTGAGCAGCAGCAGAGATGAACTGTAATGAATGGACCATAACCCCCATTCCCCGTCTGCCTTCTGCCACTGGTGGGGAGGAGGTAGAACTGAGGAGGAGGGAAGGGTAGGGGATGGTGTTTTAAGGTCTGTTTTTACTTCTCATTTTACTTCTCCGATTTTGTTAAATTCAGTTAACATCTCTAACCTGAGTCTGTTTTGTCTATGACAGTATCTGTTGAGTGATCGCTCTCAAGGACCTTATCTCAACCCATGAACCTTTTGTTACACTTTCTCTCCTCTGTCCAATTGCAGAAGGGAGTTAAAGAGTGACTTCAGTTGGGTGCCTGGTGTTCAGTCAGGGTCAGCCCACTACAGCACTGCACACAAGCTTTGCAATTCCATCTGACAGTGGGGAAAGGGGACTGGGCTCCTCACTGAGGGAAGAGGATAAAGGTATAGTTCTTCTCCCAAGCCTTACTCATCTACAGTGTAAAGGCAAAAGGCCTGCGTACTGTCCCACACTTCCACAATGGATGAGGAAAACTGGAAAGCTAGTATTGTGGACTTAAAAAGAGGTTAGTAACATTATCACTCAGCTGTGGTATACTGGACTGTCAGTTACATGAGACCTGTGATACCACTGAGGCTTTGTTACAGTGTGCATAGATGACAGCCAGAACAGATAACTAGAAATCTGGAATTGAAGTGAGACGAACTAGATGACACCTAGGCAACAGGCACTGGAAACAGCATTAGCTGGATCAGCAACAACAGGGAGGCAGGTCATTAGTAACTGGACTCCATAAACATGCAGCTCCCAGGCACATCCTGCAGTAAAGCTGCTGGAGTGCAGAAATGTCAAATGCCAGTATCAGCCAGAAAAGGGATCACAAAAAAGGATGTTTAAAAACACTGATGAAAGCCATTTGCTGAATTACAAAATGTTCAAAGATCTCTATTTGTTTATTCACTTATTTGCTGAAGTACAGGTCAAATGCAGGAATCTAATGCTCCTGTAGCATCCCTCTGCCTGAGAATACTTGGAAAGCCAGAGATCAAGACCTCAAGCAATCTCCAAGCTCTTCCTGCATTCAAACCCCTTTTTTTTGCTTGCCTGTAAGAGTAACCCCTTAGACTGATTAGATGCCCACTCAGCCACTGTAACACCCTCAAAATAAAAGGCTGGTTCCTTTCCTCCCTTCTACTTTCACAACCTCTTAAAAAACAGCTGCTCTTGAAGACATCTTGGCTTCCTATTCCACTCTGAAGAACAGTTGTGCCACCTTTAGCTGTGAACATGCCTTAACAAGATGTTCCAATCTTTCCCTCCCTTGCCATCCCAGCTCTCCAGTCTTCATGAATCTCTCCAACCACAGACACTAGCTGAACTTTAGCCATGGAACTGGCTGCTCGTTCACTACCTTTACATAGGAAACATGAAAAATGGGAGGTGCCCTGACAAGGGAAGCTATTTCTACCAATTACACAATCATCCAAATCCATCTTCGTCAGTGCTTCCAGCTGTAAGTTGCTGTGATCAAGAGTCATGTGTCTGACGTCATTCATCTTCCTGACTTAAGAGTAGGCATCTCTCTCAGATTATTTTAATTGATGTTTAGATCATGGAAAGGACTTATGTTCTTTCTCCATACTTTTAAAAATTATAAACTGGAAAAAATGAAATATGTATTCACTCAAGTCCAGTTACAAAGACTTCCATACGGTTTAAACACACATTTTGAGTTACATCCCTGTGCACTCTCCCTGAGCACTTCTTTAGAAGAGAGCAAATGGAAAAACATAATTCCTTAGTAATATGAAGGCAAGCTGAAGTAAATACAACATTACTACAAACAAAAAAGCACATTAATTAGGACTGACTCTAGAATCAATCTCTGTTTGAAAATGACTCTGTTGAACTCTACGAGCAGGAAATAATGAAATGGGAGGTCAAAGTCTCCACTTAAAACTATGTGATAAGAGAAGCACATATATATGGATTTGTTTACTGCATGTGATGTATTCATTACTCAGTCCCAGTTACTACAATATCCCTAACGGAAGCTTTTACTTGAGATACTCCATACAATTTCATAGAAGAAAAACACCCTACCAAGGTATACTAATTCACTGGATTATAATACACTTTGTGAAGCATAGGAAAAAAGACATTAAGCAGTCTTATGAAAATTCATGTACAGCTAAAATCTAGAAGTCAGAGCATATGAATATAAGTGCGTGCCTTCCCACTACAAGGCACATCAAACAAGACTTCATTTTTCTGTTCTAAACTGCTTACCTTCAGTTACTGAAGAGCTCTTTCTAAAAGAGTAGCTCCTTAAATGAGTAGGATCATTAAATTTTGAAGAGACATCATTGACTAGAACAAACTTATTTCTTGAAACACTAGATAGAAATTAGAGGAAAATCTTATTTTTTCCATGAAAGAACTATTCTTATAATCCTTCCGTACTTTCAGAGGGACTTATCTGTATCTCCCAATATGTGCATATGAAGCAAGAGTAATAAAACCAAGTTACAGGGCCCTCTAGCAGACTAACTTTTTCTTAACTTTTAAATACAAGCAACTTCATTACAGACTTCCACCACATGCCTAAGTGTGCTCACACTGCTTGTTAGAGAATCACTCCACTGTTTTATGGCTACAACTGACTTTGAATGTCTGCTCTAGTTACCCACAGTCAGTCCCAGGGGCTTCCATTAGCAGAGGAAACATCTCTGAGGTTAAGCACAGGGTAGTCATGAATCAGACACATTCAGATAGGTGAAACATGCAGTTCCCATCCCAATATATAGTTCAAATGTACTTTCCACTCACAGAGAAACACAACTAGTTCACTTTCTTTGCTTTGTGGAATTTATAATTTACTAAGCGTGAGCAAGTTCAGCTTTCTTGCACAACAAAAAATTCCACAACCAACTAAATATATCTGGGAAAGTCCTATAAGTACTAAAACTCACAAGATGCTTAAGTGAGAGACCATCTTATGACAACTCAAGGTACTAAACCAAAAAGTTTTGTGTGACTCCCTTCCCCCCTTCAAAACATGCTCTACTTGTAAGCTTTCTTAATTTTGCGGAGGCTCTTATTTTCGCTTGCTAACTTCCTGACTAGTTCCAAGAAGTTGCTCCTCAAAAAACAGCTGAGAAAGATACACAGAAATTTCCTCATAACCTAAAATTCAGTGTCAAATAGAATAGCAGGAAAAAAAAAATCTAGTACACAGTTACTAAATGTGCTAGCCTTGATAAGAAGACACTACCACCATGATAACAATGTACCAAGAGTTATGGTATATCCAAATTTAAAGCATCTGTTCAGAGAAACAAGTCCGAACCACAACTTACTTTTTTGAAGTGTTTGCACTGATCTGTCAACTATGCTGAATTCAGTAGTTTTAACTTAGATACTCAAAAGAATCAATACTATATATTTCAAAACAATTGTAAAGCTTTGCATAGTGAAGCCTCAGTGAAGTAACAACTGCAGCAAAAAATCAAATGCAGGAAACAAAAAAAAAAGGTAGTCAGAACAACACAATTCTTCAGAGTATGGTATCATACAGCCTGCTATAAACCACTTTGAGCATTTATTTCTACTGAGGGGATAAACACAGGAACTCAAATCTACAACCAAATTTTATAGTATCCAATGCACTGGTACCTAGTGTTTTCTTAAAACCATGTAAACTATGGAGGCCAAATTTTGCCAACTAACAGACACCTCAAGCAATAACTGGTACTGCAAAAAGCCACAGCTGGTAATTCTGAAATGCATACAAGCTAAAAACATCCCAGGCTGTCAACAAATCACACTCTCTCAATTACTGCCTAGCTAGATATCTCAGCTGTTCCAGTATTTTAACATAATCATTAACTATCTGGGACAGTATAGATGGAACACTAAAACTAGAAAATGCAGAGACATCTAAGAAAGCAAAACCACATTATTTACACAGTACAAACAGTACTCATGATTTTCTTAAAAACCTATAAGGAAATTAGTGAATTATACTTAATAAGTATGGAAATAATATCTACACCTTGGGAAACTTGAGGCATCTGGTAAAAGGTACATAATGTGTGAAGGAACGTACCTATCATAGCAAAGGCACAAAGTTTAAAAATTTCAGATCTGTTACCAACCACAAGACTGGTAACAATTGCAAGTTTTAGCCAGACCAAGTACAAAATGATAAATATTTAGTGCTTAGTTGAAAATAATATTGATACAGTTAACCTCTATTTGATATTAAAACAGAAGTGACTGAAGTAAAGGAATCAAACAAATTCACCTGTAGGGTCTTTCCAATACTAATACAGTAGAGCTCTTCCTCTCCTAGCGATGACAGAAACAGATGAAAAAGCCATGCTAATTACATGCCTTGCTCGGATGACAGGAATGGAGTCAGATGGCTTCTGTCATGATTCTGGTTACAAGCACACCTCTGTTCTTCCTCTGGCTGACAGTGTTCTCATTTAATGTGTAATAACAATCACACCAACTACCTTATATTCAATTTTCAAACTTTTTGCTATGAGGCTGTTGAGGATATGGGGTTTTTTCTTCTCCCCTTGAATGAATGTCACTTTAAATACTGTCCACATAACCTCACAGACATTTTGACTATAGATTTGAATATTGGCTCTGAACAGACAGTTGAATATGTACATACTTGGACAAGTTGACATATGATTAACTCATTAGACAATATAAATTTCCACAGTGTTAAAATTAGGACATGTTCTCTTAAAGGACTACAAAACTTCTAATAAATTAAATGCAGTGGTTTTGCCAATAATACAATTTACATCTTAGCAAAATACATCTGTTCAGTATATCACAAAACATCACTGAAGACTGACATTCAAGAGTTTAAGATACAATAATTTATTAAGTCAACCAATTCCTTTAGGACAGTCTGTTCTGACTTTAGAGTTCAACTTCTTTAGAAAACTGAATAAACTGGCTGGCAGACTTTATTTGCTTACATGATTCAGGCTATTATTTCAAACAAGGTGAATGAACCCAAAGAACTATTTATTCTTCCTCATCTCATACCATCATTAACAAACTGACACGCAAGTAAAGTTCAGGTCCTGACCAGTGAACTTTTATGACAATTTTACTTGTCTTCCCTTAGAAGCAAATGAAGAATGAGTTAATATACAGTCTTGCTTTAACTTCAAGCAACATCTGTACCACAGAAACCTGGAACGGTTCTAATCCAAAACTAAATATTTTAAAGCTTATATAAGGGTACTATGTTTTTCTTTAACAGGACAAAATAATATCAATAGCATTGCAGCCTCAGTAGTCTAACATAAAACACTGTTTCAATCACAGTTTTAGGGAATAATAATTTTCTGATCTCCACTAATGTTTCTCAGTCATTAGTGCTTCCAAGGGTACTCACTACCAAAAACCAACCTGGAGATAAGGATAATTAAGACTGACCTCTTCTGCCACCATTTCTACCTTGGAACTCTTATAGTGTCCCTGTCCTACTACTGTAAATATTTTCCTTTTGACACATTTACATCTGGAAGTCAGAAGCAGGGAGATTCACCTATCGTACTACTGCACTGACTGCTATCAACTGTACAAAACTTTATAGAAATTTCCTGCAACCTTCTGCTCAGTGGGACAGAAATTCAAATTAATGTATCTGGGTGACAAGTATAGTTAATCCTATATAAAGTTTGAATTTCCAGAAATCTGAAGAAGCCCATGCTTCCAGACTCCATTCCAAAGGAAGGCATGTCCTAGTTTTTGCATTATATCACCTCAGAGTCTTTTCGTAACTCAGCCTCTGCTCAGAACACCAATCCCTCACAAACTGGTCCTGAAAGTGCTGTATCACAGTACCAGTTAGATATAAACCATCATCCTGTCAAGAGTTAAATAAAAATCAAACAAAATAGTAACATTATAAATTCAGTTCTCTAACCTAAGCTCATGTTTTAGCAAGAAAATAAGTAAGACCAGCATCCCTGGAGGTACTTTAGACGTGTATTTGTGTCACTCAGGGACATGGTTTAATGAGGGACTTGGCAGTGCTGGATTTTCAGTTGGACTCTATGATCTTGAAGGTCTTTTCTAACATACATGATTCTACAATTCCAAGATTTACTTAATTTCCAGTTGATCAATCATGGAACTTTGGTTTAAAAAATACTGCCCTCAAGAACAGGCCTGATTTCTCAAACATTTTTTCTCCTAAAAAATTTACTTGCACAACATATGGTTCTGTTTTAAACCCCGATAGCTGTTATGGCCTTTGAGATAAGCAGAAATGTCTTAATATTCGTCCCAGTAAAAGCCAGGCCAGGATTATATAGAGACACATAAAACCAATTATTTCTTGGATATAAAACTCTCAAGCCAACAGGAAGGCTGGAAATATAAACCAAAAAATACCATTGCCCAACGCCCTACCAAGCTGTAATTCTTGTTAGTCGGTGCTATTCCAATATTTCACTCATCAGTATTCCTCCTTCTCAAATTTTTATAATTATAGTCATCATCAGAAGGAAGGTTTGAAAAATTCACCAACTACAGGGAAACAGAGAAACATTCTCTGGAGAGCTCAATGCCCACATAACAACCTTGGTGAATTTAGTATTTCAATTAGCAGAAAATTCTAGATATTTTAACAGTGCAGCTGCATAATGGAAGGCAACCAAAGTGATGCACCATTGCTTTTCCAAGCATGCATTTACCTTGGGTACTGCCTACTGCATTCAAAGTCTTAACATAATAACATCTGCAAGGCTCTGCTCAGGATTAACTTTACAGTCCAGAGCTATGCTGACAGCAGTGTCTTGATCAAATTCATGTCAGTATTAAATTAGTTTAAATGGGAAGAGCTAAAAGCAGTTCCACAGGAAGGTAAAACGCTTTAATAGGACATAGTTCCCAGTCTCACTTCCTTCTCCCAGAAGAAATAAATGGGAGAAGTCAAAATGAAAGCTAGAGAAAAGGCTACACTGAAGTGCTTGCTCCTGTTTTAGATACTATAGCCTGGGGAGGAGAAAGTTCCTTTCCTTTGGGCAGTGAAACTGGTCAGAACTTAAGACATTTGTAACAAAAACTGTCAAGGGAAACTAATCCCTCATGAGGATAAAGTGGCACAGCATGCTGATCAAAATCAGAAGCACCTTCTCCTTCGTGGCAGTGGCGCTAACGGATGGTGACGTGTTTCTTAGCAAGGCAGAAGAAACTTATGAAGCCTTCTTGACTGAACTTGACCGAACTGTCTTGATTAAAAGTCCATGGAAAATGTTATTCAGAAAGAATTTTATTTGGTTGTTTTTTCTCTGACTAAAAATTATGCTTCTGATTTAAGTTTTTGTAAGGGAAATGCTAACAGTAACACAGAAGTTACAGTATCACAATTCAAAATGTTTTACTTAGGTCAGGCTGATAAGGAGTATCACAATTATAATTCTGACTTTTACTTTCAATTTTGTGATGAGCAGAATAAAACCAACACAATGAATTTGTAAGAAAACCTTTCCACAGAAATGAATTTTCCCAAGTACATTAAGTATGCAAACAGAAGAACAGCTTAACATATCCAAACTTGAAATTTTTGCTACCACTTCCTGCTCCACCATTAGCTAACTCCTTTTCAGTTGTCCTTGTAGTTTACCTTTTGACATGAAACTCTTTTGCTTGACTTACTATGCATTTAAAAAACTGGTCAGTAACTGGTCAGTAACTTTGTTCACGCAAATACACCCACTCAAAAAATTACACTTTACCTGTGTAAACCTATTTGGTTACAAGTACTGAAATAGTTGTAGCTCTGTTTGAAGAAGCCTTCCTTACTTTTCTACTCATGTAAATATGAAAAGGGAAATGCTCCTACAAGTTTATGTAGTACATCTACACTTTTAGAGTCTGGACTGATTGTTGTGGCAGAGGCGTGTGCTGGACAAAGCACTTTGCACATACAATCTGAAATATCTTGATGTTCCAGACTTGAGCTTGCTTTTCTCAACAGTGAAAGAGATTCCTATTTCACATGCTCAATCACATGTTTAGAACAAAGGCATCCACTTCAGAAACTGCTGAAGCAGGGCCCCTGTCACTGTCCTCCTCAGGGCAAGACAAATGCCCAGCTCTGGGCCAAAGGCTGTTTCTCCTGCTTGAGGCCCATGGACACAACCTACGCTCGACTTCGTAAAACAAACACAACTCCCTGAGAAAACATGAAATTACTCTCTTCATCAAGTATCTGTGTTTTGACCCGTCATGTATTACTGGGCCACGTTCATACTGCGAAAACCAATCTCAGAACACTTACACAAATATTTTTCATTAGCAGTTCTGTTTAAAGATGGGTTTATACCTAGGGATGAAATCCTATTCGGGTAAGAACTGCAGATACGCTGAGCAGAAGTAAAGGTCCCTGGAAGGTCTTCCAGGCCTGTGCTGATGTGTCACACACACCAGCGTCAGCCCACGACCCCGCGGCCCGGAGGGGCTGCCCTGCCCCCGACACCAGGCCTCGTTCCTGCCGGCCGGACGTGGAACATCTCCCAAGCATCCATCCCCATTATCCACAGGCAGCGATTACTCGTGACTCAGAGGATTTGGGGCTGCCTTGTTTGTGCGGCCCCGCGCCAACTCCGGAGTTCCCGGCAACGCACATCTGCGGGAGAGCAAGCCGAGGGCAGCTGGGCCAAATCCCAGAATCCCGGCCCCAGTTTTAAGGACTTCCCAGAGGAGATTTCCGTCCACCCCCACAAATAATAAATAAATAAATAAACTACCAACACACAAAAAACCTCAAACAAAACAAGCAGACAAAAAACCCCGGAGCGAGTTCTGGAGCAGTCGAGCTCGAAGGAAAGGAGGCTGGGGGCGGAGAAGGGAAGTACGGGGATACCAGCCGGGCCCGGCGACAGTCCTGGGAGGCTCCAGGGACCCCGCCGAGGCCGGCCGGGAGAAAGGCCGCTTTGTTCCCCCTCCCCCGCGGCCGCCTCCCGGCCCGCGAGACGGAGGCGGACGGGCGGCGTCACTGCCCGGTACCTACCGCAGCAGGAGACGACGAGGAGCAGGAGTTGCGCTGACCTCCAAGCCGGGGAGCCCTCTGCGCTCCCCCAAGGGGCCATAACACCCGCCCGCGGGGAGGCAGCGCGGAGCCGGAGCTGCCACCGCCGCGCCCCCGACACGGAGCCGGAGCTGCCGCCGCAGGAGGGCCCGGCGGCGCCTCGCCCCCTCGCCCGCTGGAGCCGCCGCCTCGGGGAGCGCTAGCGGCCCGCACG